>PVJA010036258.1:0-21181 GCA_004027025.1 Myocastor coypus | reverse complement strand
TGGAGAAAAAGAAGGGCTATAAGGATAGCCAATATTTTGGCCCTAGCCCTTCAAGGTCAATAAAGACCCAGGATATAAGAGAACCTGTGCTGTAATATCCTATAACTCAGAGGTGTCCCAAATTTCCTGGTCAAGGAGATTATGGGACCTCAGAGGAAAGGGATGAATGAACTGCAGTGCGTCTAAGGAGAGTCAACCACCCCCATTCTCAATTGCAGTCTCAGAGCGTCCTCAGGGTGGGGCAGGTCTGGGGATCGACCTCTGGCTCCTGGGTCTGCTTGCAAGTGCTTTAATCCACTGAGCTATTTGGCCGGCCCTCGCCTTTCTTTTGTGATTCAGTTAATACCTTATTCCTCACTGGATGCCTACCTGCAAGACCTCACTCTTCTCGTGTGTTGATGACTTTTAGCATTAGCTACTATTTAGGAAGTGTTAGCTATCATTTTTACTTATTTATTTTTGTCTTTTTGAGACAGGGCCTCGCTATGCAGTTCAGGCTGGCCTTGAGCTCACTTTGATAGCCCAGGCTGGTCTCGAACTCGCACCAATCCTCCTGCCTCAGGATCCCAAGTTCTGGGATTACAAGAATCATTTTTATTTATATGCTTATATTTTTGTCATTTTAAAAGAAATAGGGTCTTCACAAATATGTTTTTTAATTTTTTGTCATTTACAAATTATTGGATTTCAATTTTAAAACAAAACAATTCTTCATAACTCTCCTCTAAGCCTTTCACTGGTATGAATATTTACTAGCTAAAAAATGTTGACCATGAAAATGCTCTTAGAAAGTGAAAATTAAGAAGTGAATAGCAATATCATTGCTAGATGTTGATACATTATGATATGTGGTATATGTATGATACAAATACAAGAGGAATTAAATTGCCACACTGCAGGGCATTGGTAATATTAAATAGCAATAATGAAAAATGGACCTCTAGCAATGGCCAAGTTAGTTTTGCTTGAATTTGTTCTTATTTACTTTCATGTCATAGAGCTTCTCTGATCCTTTAAAGTCTAAGTGTTTGAGAGAGTAGGAGAAAATGTCTCTTAGTTTTAGGTCCTGCACAGAGTCTCAGATCTTTCCTTAAAAGATATCTTTGGGAACCTGTTTTGTGAGGAAGTCAAGCCTGAACTGCAAATCTAAGAATCCAATTATATTATCCTTTAGGGAAAGCTCTACATTTGCTCCAAAGTACCTATAATGTATTCCGTGACCATTTTTAGAAATTTCTCCTCTCATATGTTTGGTTTGGTCAACCTGATAACGCTGTGGGTGGCAAATAAACTACTATGGTCAAGCAGTACTCACCACAATAAGTTCATAAAGAAACTGCCTCTTATGTCTGTCAGCATGGCAATCTTCTTTTAACTTCTTTACAACATAAGAAACCCTTTCTGATTCTTTGTTCACTTGTACTGGATCAAAATCTTCTAGTGCCAGATGTGAATAACCAAGGATATCAGCTAAAACTTTCCAGTCATACACTTTTTCAGACACCAAGGTCAACACAACGGAGTATATATAAGTCAGTCGTTTAAAGGGCAGAGCAATTTGTTCAAGAAGATTCCTGGTTGTAAAGATATTATCAGGCACAGGCATTAATTGCTCTTTTGAAATCAGCTTGATATTTTTGCAATGCACAAGTCCGATCTTACCCCGTAGAACTCCTACGTACCATTCTTTCACTTTGGATTGCCCAATAGCCTTCACCTTCCCTTCTCCAAGAAGAGCTATTGTGTCCCCTTTGAAATACTCGAGTAAGTAGTCAACTTGGATTTGTCTTAGCACTGTCTTTAGCGCCACGCCATAGTTGGTAAAGTTCAATTTCTTATCTTGGAATGTGGGATACTTAACAGGCAGTGTTGGCAGTAAAGGAGCAGATTTCACTTCTGTTTCCTTCTTCAAATAATCAGGCAGATTGGAGAGCCTTTTTAAGTTTGGAGCTGGATCAGGGGAAGTAATAAAGAACTGTGCGACTGGTCTGCTGTCGAGAGTGTCCACCTCAACACGGAAAACGAACAAGTGCAGCTCTCTGTGGTCAACCAAAGAAAACAAAAATTGCTGATGAATCACTTCACCAGCTTCCAGCTGATTTCGTTTAATTTCTTTTCTTTCTCCTTCTACCTTTACTTCAAAATCTGGGTCACATGAAAAAACTGAAATATTTAAATCTTGTGGCTTGTCCAGTAAAAACGAATGCTTCCCCCAGAGCTGAAAGACGACTGGAGACGTACTTTTCCCACCCTTCTTAATATCAGAGACTGTAAGCTTTGCTGGCATGTAGCTATGTCCACAGACAATGAAAACAGCAGTGAGGCTGGGATGGATATATTTGGGTCCATAAATTCCAACTGAGGTGGTTTTGTGGATGTAATCCCAGATGGTGGCGGCTGCTAACTGAATAGCTTTAGCTTGCGCAGCAACCACTAGATACATCACTTGACTGAAGTCCATTAGCTTGACTTGGATGGTGTCCTTGTAAACGTAGCAGGTGCTTAGCGCTCTGAAAGGGCCTTCTTTTTCCGGGCTGTATAAACACACCATTTCGGTCATGACTTGGCTGAAAGGATCCTTTCTCACTTCAGCACCGATTTTCATCTCCAGCAGAATAGCTTCCATTGTGTTAAGGTTGCTTAATGTGATTTCCAAAAGAGGGCTTACAGTGCATGAAAGATCATGATTGAGCATGCTGGGAGGATCCAGAAAAGCCCTTAGAGATACCTCTTGGAATTCTCCCACAGCTACGTGACCTTGGGGAACATGAATAGTGATGTCCGAGTCAGGTAATTGTACAGACCCTCCTTGGTGATTTAATTTACAAATCGTGATGGTCTCTGCAACCTGTGTCTGGGCCCATCCTGGACTCTGATTAATGGTATCCAAATCCAGGCAGGAGCGGGCCAGCTGCCGTTGACTTAACCATGCCATCTTATAAGCTTCCCGGTCATCTTGAAGCCATTCTAAGTCATGGACTAGGATCTGGTCAGAATTGTGAATGTTATCATGAGGACGAGTGGGGTCATCTAAAATGTCTAGAAGTTCGGAAACGCTTTTGGATCTTCCCGATTTCCTGGAGGTAGAGCGTCCAAACAACTTGTGCACATCAAATTCATCACCAGAGGAATCAAAAGCATCCCCAGTTTTTATGTCTCTTAAAAAAAGGAAAGGATCTTCCTTCAAGATGGAAACGTTGTCTCTCTTCTGGCTGTTTCTTAGCTGAGTTATATCATCCAAAAATGGGTTAGAAGCAGACAGTTCATTCCAGAATGGATTCCTAGTTTTAGAAGTATTATTACCATGAAGAGCAGAAGCATCTGGCCCATTGTGAAGCAAACCCGGGTCTTGGTGTTCTTGACATGTAAACAAAAGCAAAGTCAAGCAAAAATGAGGTGATAAAAGAATGAACCAATCTTCCCTTTATGGTGAAAAGATTTTCATTTTGCTTTGTGATGTCTAGTCTCCTAGTTACTTCAAACTTAATGTTAAGTTTGATCAGTTTTACATATAATGAAAAAGGGAATTTTTCTATCAAGTTATTTCTACTAGATAATTTTAGTGTAAGATATGGTTATATGATCTAAATAAATAAATAAATGTTAAACACTTTACATGACATTTAATACATTTCCTCTTAAATGGGCTGCTGTAGTATGCACTGATACCTTACCATGTTATGTTTTATTTCCACAAAAGCAAACTTCTGAACAAAGTGAATGATTCAGTCAATTACTAAGGCTTTTAAAAGAGTGAATAGTTTTATTACATCTAGAATATTAATTTCATGTTTTACTTTTCAGATAATATTCAACACATAATAAATATCTAATACATATCTATAGAACATCAAAACACTAGTCAATCAGTGATTTCTTAGAATATTTTTGATAGCTTTGTATTGAAAATTTTTAATTTAATTTCTTGTATGAAAAATAACTTTGAAAAAATAGAACACTGCCAGAACTATAGTTGAAAGATTTATTTTAGCTTTTTTAAGCTTGTAGGGCAAAAAGAAAATTATCTTAACCACTAAAAATGGAAAGATGTCATTACTTTGCAAAGTAAGTGTTTTAAGAAGTAGAGTCACATTAAATGCATATTCATATTTCTAGTACAAGAATTTCTATGTATTCCACAATGTGGAAGCCAATTTTTTCATGTTTTGAGTCACTCACACTTGGCCTCTCTCAGAAAATATTAGTAGTACATCTGCAGTATTTAAAACTGTCATTTGAAAATTTTTTAATTGATATTGTAGAGAATGAGGAACTAAGTTGTTAGTATTGTGTAGAAAAAGATGCAGCCAACTGCTAGATATGTTCAATATTTGTACAACTATCATCTTGATAGTTAAGTGCCATATGTTAAATGTTAGAAAATCCACTTTAAAAACCTGAAGATAGCATTTCTCTCATGTTCACACTTGTCTCTGTTCAGCAAGCCCAGCTCTTTCCGTTTGCTCTGAGGATCTGCTCAGTTCGTTTCATGAACATCTTTTAGGCCTACTCAGCACCATCTCTTTTGGCACCCTTTATTTACTGGATATGTCACTCATCGATTCACTTTTTTCTATTTTTTGCAATCCATTAGTGTGGCTCTACTGTATATATCTTCAGTGACATTCTAACTATTTCTATAAAATTGGGATTTCATACTTTTGATTTCCAATAAAGGTTTTTCAAGGTAGACTTTCAGTACTTACTGATAATTTATTTGATTTATTTACATGAAAGAAATTCAATAGCCACAAGTTTATGTACCTGTAATATGACACTTTTGGGAGAGTTTTTGGTCTTCCATGCTGGCCAAACTTCCTTCAGATCTACTTTCCATAAATCTTCCTGACCAAAACTGGGCTTTTTCTCTGATTAGCATTTTCTCACCTACAACATAAAGAGACATATATTTTTCATAAGTGTACATGAAATGCAAATTGACAGTGATGAAAAAATTCACAATGATCACACATCTTTAAGTAGAAAACTGCATTCAAAAATACTGTACACAAATCCTGTACTTCTGATAGGATGCTGAACTAAATATTCTGAAATAAGGTTTCTATTGAAAAATACTCAGATACTGGTAGATACTAGCAAGTAAACCTGAAGATTTATGAATGACCTTATAAAAATAATTAATGAAAATTCTAGGCCCGGCCAAATAGCTCATCATATTAAACCACCTGCAAGCAGGTTCAGGGGCCATGGGGTTCAATCCCCGGGCCTGCCATGCTAGCCCCGTCCCCAGGGCATGCTGAGATGGCAACTGAGACTGGGACTGGTGGCGCACACCTGTAATCCCAGCTCTTGGGAAGCTGTAAATAGGCAGATCACTACTAGTCCAATCTAGTAGTGAGACCCTGAACACCCTGCAGGCCCTTCTCCCCTGGAAAAAAAAAAAAAAGTGGGGCTTGGGGAAGAAGAAGAACATAAACCTCAAGGGCTGGTGAGATGGATCAGTAGAATAAGTGCTTGCCTGGCAAGCACAGTGTCCTGAGTTCAATCCCTGGGGTAGTGCAAAAAGAAAGAAAGATAAAAAGAAAGAAAGAAAGAAAGAAAGAAAGAAAGAAAGAAAGAAAGAAAGAAAGAAAGAAAGAAAGTTTGTGAAAATTCTCAGAACAATAAAAGAAAATAGTAAACTTCAATAGACATTTTCTGCTCGGTGGTTGGAAGACTAAGTATCACAAATCTAAAAATTTTCATCTAAATCTTTCTATATTTGCAGTGCAAATCTAATAAAAATTACATGATACATACGACTGTGTAACTGCTTGTTTTTATTTAAAAATAATTTTAACATTTATTTATGGTGTATATAAATAAGTTTTATGAATTGTACATGCTTACTGTATAGAGCATGTTGTTTTGAAGCATGTTGACTTGTTTATAAATGCTTAAAGTTTTTACATATTTTATGTAGAAAGTCAGGGGCAAATATTAAAGATAACTTTTAAAAAGAGCATGATAAAAAGATAACTTTTAAAAAGAGCATGCCACCTACCAGGTATTAACATGAATCATAAATAGAAACTAAGTCAGACATTGCAGATTTGCAACAGAAATCGATCAAAGGGCATAAAGCTGAGCCCCCGAAACAAGTACACATTCCTGCAGAAACTCGACATCTGATGGGCAGTGCAGGGTAGTGCAGGAGTGATAAGCTAGTTTTTAGAGACCGAACTAGGGGATGGTGAGATGGCTCAGCGGTCTAAAGTGCCTGCTTTGGCAAGACGGAACTAGTGCTTTCACTAGCTGAAGAAGACTGCATGCGTGTGTGCATGCGTGCGCGCTCACACACACACACACCATGTGAATAAATAAAAACCAATTTCAAGATACTTAAAAAACTAGAAAATATGAAGCTTAAAACCTGGAGAGGCCATCTGAAGAGTGGTATTTCTTAAGTAAGGCAGACACTCAAAATGCATACCATAAAATGCTGAAATGAGAAATCATCCTGTATATCAAAGGCACCATCTACAAAAAATATAAACACAAGCCAAACACTGAACATTGTGCTTATTTACAATGCACAAGACAGAGAAAGGAAAATAATTAGATTTCAAAATATATCAGACTCCTCCAAATTTATAAATAAATTTGCATAAACACTTTCGATAAAAGATACAGACAAGCATTGTCCCCTAAAAAGGAAAACATGAATAAACTCTCAGCATATTTACACATGCTTGGTCTCACTTGTAATTAGTCAAATGCAAAATGAAAATGCATGAGGCATAATTACCACTTATTAAATCTGCAAAACTTAACAGTACCAATTACAAATAAAAATGCAGATAAAAGGAAATCCTGCATATGCCTAGTGAAAGTATTAAATGGGACAATCAGTCAGAGGTCGTTCTGGCATTATCTGTAAAAGGTTTTTATAAATTTGAGGCTTTTATCAGTAAATAGATGCAAGTAAAGACTATACTCTTAAGTGAGGTAAATCAAACTCCCATGTGCAAACATGGCATTAACTCCTTAGTGTGAGAACCTGAAAGAGAAAATGAAATCTGAAGGGTACAGTAAATATTAGTTCAAGTAAAAGCACCTGTTCAAAAGAATTACTGAGCTGAGGAGGATAGGAGAAGGAGCGGGGGAAGGAGATATATCTGTGTATGTAAGCAGGATGGTTTCAACAACTGTACTATGGATTTCTGCTGGTCCGTGAAAAGGAGCAGTTAAACCTTAATTTTTCTTCTTTTTAAAATTCTTTTTCCTTTTACTCTCTTCTTACTTTCTTATATTTTTCTTTCTTCTTTCAATTTTGCATGCATATATCTGGTCATATGAACAACTAATCTGAATACAATACTATGCAATATAGCAAACACTGTGATATTCATATTATTTTCTTTAGTGAAATTCATATCATTTGTAGTTCTTCTGTTGCAGTTCTTCTACTTTGTACCATCTTCAAAAAATAAAAGACCCAAAACATGTTTTTAAGAGATTCTGAGAAAGTAGTATCCAGAAAACCTAACTCAAATTATTTACTTTAGTAAAACCTTGCATATATATTTTAAAAAGATGTATACATAAAAGTTAATTATACTACACTACTAACAACTTAAACCAATCAAAATATATTTTACAATATGAATAGATAAATAAACTGTGTCATTCTAATAGAGCAGGGTAGTATTCAGCTATGAAAACAGATGAATTATAAATAAACTTAAGGACACCTGTTAGGCACATTTTTCATTTACTGAGATTCAGCCATCTTAAAAAAGAAGTTTTCTTTTAGCCTCGAATCATCATCAAAAAATAAGTGTATAAGATCTGATTTCCAGCATGAAAAACAAATCTCAATGGGGAGATATAAACATGCAGAGAAGACCAAACATGCTAAGGGATCTACCCTCAAGAAGTTCAGTTTTTATTTTTTAAATTTTTAACACATTTTATTTTTATTTTTAATAAGAACAATATGATAGTTTCAAAACATATTAGTAGTACATTCTCAATAATTGACACATTGCATATTATTGTCCTCATAGTAGTTATACAGAGCACAGGGTGTAGACATGATAAATTTTCTAATCGATATTGGTAGGGAAAGAAAAAAATTTCTCCTCTTTGAACTGAGAGGAAGTAGTTGTGTGCATAGTCCAATGATCCATAATTGCAGTGGGTTACCGGTGAATCTGGCAATGTTGGAGGCTGTTGATTTAAGCCTCTTACAGCTCATCATACTCATCTAGCTCTGCGTTTTATGCCTCATAATTAAGCTTTTTCACTGGGTGATCAAGGGCAAGTTAAAGCAAGACCAGTATAACAAAACATTCATCTTTTGTATCTTCCAAGGTCAAATCCCCTCAGGATTAACTTTGGAACCATGTACAGTGCTTTGTAGAACTGCTGTCAGCGTTAGACTTTGGGATGAGTCATGGCCATTGCTTGACCAGTTTGCTTTCTGTGAAAGCCTGAGAGAATGTCTTTTCTCTGGGTGACTCTCCTTAGACGCACTATACTTTATTTATTCCTTTCCTCTGAGGTCCCATAATCTCCTCAACCAGAAAATTTGGGACACCACTGAGTTATAGGATGTTACAGCACAGGTTCTCTTATGTCCTGAGTCCTCGCTGACCTTGAAGGGCTAGGGCCAAAATGTTGACCATCCTCGTAGCTCTTTTTTTTTCTCCTATTTTTAGTCCATTAACTTACATTCTCAACCCTCCAGCAGAGAAGCTTTGTGGTACTATTATTCTGCCACATAGATAATTGAGCCTAACATCACTGTCTTTCTGAATATCAAACATCTCAGACTTAGCTTGAAATTGGTGTTTTTAAGAGATATCAAAAGCCTTTCCTGATGGTATGGTTTGTATCTAGCTGTTCCTCAAAGTCTCATGTAAATCATGGGGCTGTCAAGCAAGAGGCTTGAGGGGCGGGGCCAAAGGATTGGGGCAGGGCTTGAGGGGTGTGGCCAAGAGAGGCACAGACCCTTAAACTGACAGCATGAGCCTTCCCTGCCCCCTCTCCTCCCCACCCCATCCACCTGGTGGCCTCTCTTGGAAGTGTGGAGTGGATCATGCTGGACAGAGCAGCACCCCAGCCTCTCCTCCAGACCTTATAGTATAGAGGGGGGGCAATGTCTTGAAATGTCCAGTAACTGCGAGCTAAATAAACTTTTCCTTCCCTAAGCTTGTGTGTCTTTTATTTGTCCTAGCAATGAGAGAATAGTAACTAAGATACTTGACATATGATAAAAAGAAAAAAAAATGTTTTAAAAGAAGAAAATAAAGAGGGGAAGAAAAGAAAGATGAACAGAGAGACAAAAAGTGACAAGAAAAGAAGGAGAGCATATCTTCAGACATGACAAATAGACAAATTCAAAAAGTATAAGCTGATATAAAAGCTCAAATAGTCCAGGAACAATTTCCTTCCTCTCACAGGAGAAATTTCACTGCTAGACCGAGTAAAAAGTTGAATTATACAACATGAAAATTGCATCGAGATCTAAAATTTCCTGGCAAATCTTTAAAACTTCTGTGGCTGATTTTATCAAATACTATGTTCCAAACTAAAAGTCCACACCATAGGTAGTCAAAACTTTGAGGTAGGAAAAGTCCTTCAGCAAAATGTACCAAGTCAAATTAAATTGAGACAAATGTATTAAAGTGGAAAAGTGGTGCCAAAATTATAAAGTACCCTTTAAATGGAAAGCCAATTTAGCAATCTACATAAATTCTTTCAAATCACGTGGAAAGAGCAATAATGCGTAATTTATACCTCCCTTGAAGCAAATAATCTTGAATGTGAAAAATAGTTGTAATCCAATGAAATAATAAAGTTAAAACACCTCAACTGCCTACAGCCCAGGGTAGGTACTCTTTGAAGCTCTGTTCCTGCAGGGTCGCTTGATCTCAGAAACAAAGGTGCTAGCTGTAGGTTCTTGGGGCTCTGCCCTTTTCTCCTGTCACCAAGGCAGATCTTCATTGAGCTGGTGTCCTTAGCCTGTACCAGAACCCCGTGGAGAATTTAGTGAATCACAGCCTGCTGGGCCCAGCTCAGTACTTCTGATCCAGATGGTCTGAAGTGTGTTCAAGCACTTGTACATCGGACCAACTTTCCAAGTGGTGTTGATTGCGGTTCAAAACAACATAGGTCGAGAACCACATTCTATAAACGTCTGTGGGAAACACCCTGGTTGCTCTTAACAACTCTTGATATTTCTGCAGAGGCATGTGGACAGAACACACTACATTACATCTTGAATCTGGAAAGCCTGACTGATTGCCTTCATTACTTTCCTTTTTGTTGAGATAAAACACCCATAGTTAAAAGGCAAAGTCTAATTTAGTTTTTAGTTTGCAGAGGCTTTAGTCCATATTGGCTGACTCCAGTGCAGGGCACCTTGGCAGAAGGGCATCACAGAAGAGGCAGTTCATGATGCCCACAACGTAGCAAAGCACCAAGGAATCTTAATAGTGTCTCTCCACCCCTTTTTCCTATCTATAAACTACCTGAGATTAGCGTGGTGCAAAGTCAATTAGTAGACCAATCCAGTAATGACACCCTTCACCCCAGCATTGCACCATGAATCAATCACACACTCTAGATCTAGCCATCTCTGAAAAAGCTCCACATAAATGCATGAGGATCTGTGGGGACATTTAGACACAAGCTATAGCACTGATTGATTGATTGATTGATTGATCAATTGACTGAATGATTTTCTGTGAACACACCGATAATACAGGAAGAAAATTCTTGACTGCAAAGACAGAGGATGGAGATGCTGACCTGTAGGGGGCAGTGTTTGTTTACACAGGTGCAAATAGCACCCGTCACATACCACCCAGGGTTCCTTCCAGTTACTCTCTGGCAATTGTTTCCAAAACAATATTTTAAAAAAGAAAGAAAGAAAGAAAAACTTTGTCTAGAGATGCATGAATCAGTCTTTATATTTGGAACGAGTAAAAAAGGAAAAGAATAGTCTTATCTATTTGGGGCAGTCATTTTGATACTTTTGCTCTGCAATTTTTTTTTTTTTTTCTTTAGGAAACTTTCATTTATCTTACTGCTTAGACCTTGTGCAACTGGGAAAGTTTATCAACTATAAAACTTTCTAAAAGTTCTCAGAAGATTGTAGGGGGGAAGCCAGGAAAGAGTGGCTTGCTTGAAAAGAGCAACCTGAGAAATGATGCCATTTAAAGTAATTTTTTTTAAAATGTGTTCATGAAAGTGTAAATGTTAGTTGTCATTTAATGAAACTTGCTATTATTAGTCATTATTAGGCTCAATGAATTTTTCAGCTGGTCCTTAATTATCTCAGGCCTCAATGATTTTTAATAATCTACACTGTACTTAACTCTTTCCAAGATCCAAACACTATTTAATCCTGGGCCAGTGTGATATTATAATGCATTCATTATGACTATAACTTCTGTAGGTGACACCAACTGCTAAGTACAAATACACATCACTTAAGAGAATGATGGTTAGACAAGTAATAAGCTTTTGATTTATCCCCAAATTCCATATCCATCTAAATATTACAGTGCTTTATAAATGTCACCAGTATAGAAGGTCTGCATAGCTCAGAATCACATTGTCCAGTGATACTCAGGTTATTACTGGACTTCACCATCTTGTGTGTGGTCCTACTAGCTGTGACCTCTGGGCATCTTCTGATGGCCTACTGACACTCTTTGATTGGTAATATATTTATCTTAATGTCAATTATTAAATAGTCTGAGTTTTTATTACCTCTGGTCATCTAACCAAATACTTAAGACTTGATGCCTGACAAGTCAAATTTCATATGACACTTTTTCCCTGAGGAAAATGCTTCCATAGGATTTTTCACAGAGCACTTCAAGTAGCCTTGTGCATCAAACAGTATTAAAAATGAACAAAAAAATTCTGTGATGCCTTTACCCCGGCACCTCAGTGCATTTTACCAGTACATCATCTCGTTAACATTATTACATGAAGATGTCTGTCATTTATTTACATTTTCTTAACCTGCCATCACTGACAACATTAACATTCACGAAAATTATTAAAAAAATGTGCACTGTGGCATCACATTAGTGAATACAAATCAGAAAAAGAAGCAGCAGTCAGAAATGGCTGCATGTGTGGCTTAAAGAGAGGACAAGGAATGTCTCCAGGAACTCCACGTTAGAAGGAAAACTATAAAGGACTTAATAGATAATAGAAAGGAAAATCTTAGGTTTCTGTAAAATAATATAAAAGGAATCGTAAGATCTATCCATTTTAAGAGAGTGTTACATTCTTGATGTCATTCATGGATATATTATTTGCACCCATCCTAACATTATTTCCAGTTTAAAGACAGAAATAGAGACTTTGGGACTTCTACTTTTAAGAGTAAAAGCTTCTAAGTACTAGAACAAAGACAATGCTTAAATTTAAGGATTTGGGGGCCAAGCAACTAAGTACTAGAACCCCATACTGTTTCCTACCTATAGGTCAGAGTTTTTCTTCTAAAAAGGAAATGAAACTTGAAACTATACCTTAGGTATTTTTGCTAGAGAGTCCTCAATTTTTTTTAAACAAATATAGAATGCTTCACACATTTGCATGTCATTCCTGTGCGGTGACTGTGCTACTCTTCTCTGTGTCATTCCCATTTTAGTGTATGCGTTTCCAAAGAGTGCAGGAGAAGCTGCAGTTGACTCAGAAATCTCTGCAGTTCAGCAGGTTCTACACTACAGACATATGACCTGCACCTGTGACACTCAGAACGGCCTCTGCTCAAATACTCACTATATTTCTGATGAAGGATCCTATATTTTCATTTTTGACCAGGCACTGCAAATTGTGTTATCCTGGTTCACAAGTTTCATGGTCTTTACCCTTTAGGGTCAGCACAACAGTTGAAATTACATGGGGTCCTCAAAAAAGGGAGAAAGCATTATTTCAGAAAAAGAATGCTTTATAAATAATGAAACCAAGCTCTAGAGAGAATAGTTGAGGTACCTAATGTTTATGTTCACCCATGGCAGATATAAGAATCAGGGGATTTGACTGATCTTGTCAGATACAAAAGTTTCATGTTTTGTTACATAGGCCTTGCTTTACCTAGGTCTTAACCATCCTTCAGAAAAGTCTAACCACGAGGTATAAAAAGTAAATCCATATTAATATGCTGAGCTATAAAAGGCTCAAATCAATAGCTTCTGACATTGTCAGTTGTGCTGATAACCCACTGCTATTATGGACTATTAGACTATACATACAGCTACTTTCTCTTAGTTAGATGAGAAAAAAGGTTTGCACTAATTGTGTTTATACAAGACATTAAGTCTGCATCTTGCGCTCTGAACAAATACTAGAAAGACAACAATATGCAATATGTTAATTGTTATAATCATCCTACTAACCTGTTGTGAAACTGTCTCATTGCTATTTCTTATCATTAAAATTAATTTTAAAAAAAGAATCAAATTGCCATTTATTTCCTTTAGTAACAGGATTCAAACTTAGAATCTTGTGCTTGTGCTTGCCAGGTAGGTGCTTATGCCACTGAGCTATCTCCTGGGCCCCAAATTGTCATTTCCAGATTTGAAATTCTGTAAACAAATAAAAGTAGATGAGAACAATTCTACCTATGGTGGGCTGATAACTGGCGGTAAACTTACAACACCCCACTGAACTGAACCAGCATGATCATATGTGTGGGAGGCCCCACTAAGGTTTTTTTTTGCCAGCAGCCTAAGAGGCAAATCTGGAAAGGAGGAAGTCTTGAAGCTGTTGGAAGCTGTCGGAAAGCTGTGGGGAGTTGTTGATTCTCCAAGAGGAGCTCGCATGCTGGCTTTCCTGATGAACTCAGCTGTTCTCATTAGAGGAGTTTGGGTCCTTACTGTCACTAAGAATGGCTACAGTTCCCTTTGGGGGCGTTCTGGTTCTAACTTGAGGCATCACTTCCTGGTTCCAGAGGGGAAGATCATGAAGAACTCCATGTCCTGGAGAAGCTTATTACACTGGTTTTCTTGATGGGAACTCAGCTGTCCTCATTAGTGGAGGAGCTTGGGACCTCATTTTCGCTGAGAATAGCTGTGGTTCTTAATTGAGTGTTGCTTCCTGGCTCTAGCTCAAATCCCTTAACAGATCCTTCATCCTGCCAGCACGGGCTTTTTAGCTTCTGCCACTGACCTCTGGGCCTTGCCAGTGCAGATCTAAGAAACATGCCTGCATGAGGCAGTGTCATAAGCTCTAGGCCTGCAGCTAGACTCATAGAGGGCACTGTTATGGGCTCTAGGTCTTCAGCTGGACTTATGCAGAACACCACCATGGGATCAGGCCCTCAGCTATATTTTTTGCTCTCTGGTATGTGGACAGATTTACCGAATTCTCTTTATATGTGACTTTTTGTGTGGCCATTATGAAACAATTCTATAAACTATGAAACAATTCTATAAACTATAAACCTGTATTAAACTGTTCCTCCTTGTAAATCCCCAAGCTATAGCTCTACCCGTATTCATAAATTCATCAAATTCTTCTACAGCTTGATGCTATATAATGGTAAATGCAATCAGAGCTTCAATTTTAAGACATTAAAACAAATATGATAAATGTTTTGATCTTAGCATTCAACGAGAGCACAGCACAGCAGCCCCCAGCTCGGTGGTCCCTACCATTACACCTCCTAGCAAAGATTCTTTGCAAATGAGACACACCTAAGACAACAGAAAATCACATCCATTGCCCAAGGCAGTCTTCCTTGTTTGGACCCTACTGCATGCTCACAGCAGCTTGTCTTCCATCCCACAGAACAGAGATCTATCACCAGCATTTGCCAAGTAGGCAAGCTCCTTTTGAAAACTCTGAGGGTAGCCCACAAGATAGAAGTACGCAGGAGAGTACTGCAGACTTCATAGGTGTCTGTAAATATATTATATGTAAATACATGTAAACCAGCAATCTTTTAATATTCATTTAAGCACATATAATTACTGGAAGACATTTTTTCAATTTTAATTTCCTTCAATATGTTAATCTCATGCACATGAACATGCATACAGATTCACACACCTCCCTTAGTTTAAAAAGAATTTGAGAATACTTGTAATTATTTCTAATAACACGAGTTGAAACAAGTAAGTAAATATTATTCTTCAGAAAAAAAGGTAAAAAACAAACAAATTTGAGAATAAAGTAGGGTCACATTTGCAGAAAGTTGGTAGGAAGATCAAAATGCAAATAATTTCACAAACAATGTGTTCTAAGTTCCAGTACACTTAGTAAATTCCAGTACACTAGAGCCATGAGTTTGGCCCTCTATTTTTTAAAGCTACCACAGTTAGGACATCATTAGTTAAAAGCTTTCCTGTGACAAAATGCAATGAGCAAACTATTTACAGTAGCTCAACATTGTTAGGAATGAAGAAGAATGAAAAGGATCATTCAACTCCATCCTTTACGGTGGGTTCAGTAGTACAATCTATTCATGTCTTGATATCATTCTACCCAAAAGCAGTTCTGTCAAATCCAATGGGCACTAGTGGGTTCCAGTAAGCAACTATCTGCCCCCCTGTCCTAATAAAACAATACATGCCAAGTGTGTCTGCAAAGGGCCAGGAAAGACCCCTTAGTCTAAGAAAGTCTGCTAGAATTAGATCCATTCTCCTGAATTCAATGCCACATTTCAAGCCACCATGACTTTGATATTCTAACCCTAGTGTCCAGAGTGGCTTTTTCTTTTAGAGACCCTATCAGCAAAGCTGAAAACGAGAGTCATCTTTTCTTGGGGAAAAATAAGACAAGTAACTAAAAATATGTGCTTAAACAGGTCATTCTACTTCTATATTTTACTATGATACGGGCATCAAATTTCCCAGGCTATACAGCAGGAGTTTTAGCAACATTTTATGGAACACACTTAAGATCCCCACTGTTGCCATAAACTATTCCCAATGATGTGTCTCTCAATATTAACTTTAAGTAACAGATGTTCTTAGCTTGCTCTTGGAAATAAATTAGCTGCAGAACATGTTCCTCCTAACCGAACAAGTTTAATTGTTATATGAGTTGTTGGTTATGACTTTGGTTGTGTAATGATTGACCCTAACTGTTTTTTCTCCTGTGGCCTTTAAATGCAAGAGAAGTTTTCTGGGTTGAATTATTCCAAAGGTACAAAGGTTAATTTGTGATCCTGGAGAGGCAGAACCAGAGGCTCCCAGGGTAGCTAATGAAACCGAACCTATGGGCCCCTCAATTTCAAGGAACTGAGCCTAATTTTTTATTGTTTTCTTGAACACTTCATATTCTGAAGATTTCCATTGCTCCAAAGAGTTCCTGAAATCATGAGCTTGCACTTGTTGTGCTTGACCTGTAATGTTGTTACCTCTTTTTTCTTCTAGGTAAATGAATTTTGGTTAAATACATGGGCATGGGAGTCAAAATTCTCTTGTTTCAGACCTATCAGCATAAACTTGAGAAAGTTACTAGACATTTCTGGAAGTCTACTTTCCATTTGTTACAAAAAAAAAAAAAAAAAAGTAAAATAAAAAAAAAACATCATTACAAATGCAAATAGTCTTCATCGTGCTCCCAACAGTATCAAGTAAAATACTACCGCAAGGGGCATGACAAGGGGATTCTCTTTCCCACCCTTGGACCCCGCCCACTGTTATCCAGAGATAAAGTTGAAATGTGACTTTGCCATGAGCCCATGCCAGAGCTTGAGACCCCAGGCCTCTTAGTCAGGAGAACTCTTCCAGGGACAAGGAAAGCGGCCACACCCAAGGGGACCCTGTATCTTATTCTCCACTCCTCACAGATCATTTTGCCATCAGTTGCTACTTCTCCTGCCAAAAAGAGAACCGGAGAAGCTAAGGCACAGGGGCGCAGTCAAGGCAGTGTTGTGTTCAAATGAAGCAGATGGAGTTTCAAGGCAACTGAATTTCACTTGTGTTCATGGGTTTGAGCATCATGTTACTAGGTGCATTTCTAACTGATAACAAGTAGTATGTACTTCAAAATGTTATAATCATGAAAATTCTATCTATTGCTATCATGAAAATTTAAATAAAGATTGAACTAAATATCCTAAGCTCTCTGCTCATTCCTTACGAAATAAAATGTAACGGTTTTCACCCAGCCTTGGCCCCAGGGCTGCTGTCTAGAATCTATAATGAAGTCACAATATTCTTTTCAATGTTTTACTCTTTGTCACGTATATATGCATGGCCACTGTTTTATTGTGGATAGACAGATGATAGAGAGAAAGGGAGAGAGAGACAGAGATGAAGCCATATGTACAGGATGACGTTAATTTTAATATTTGGATTATAATTAAATTTTATAATTACATTGATTATATTTTGTGATCTACTTTTAGCTGTTAAATTCTAATAGAATTGGAAAATTAAACACATACAGGATGCAATCAGGTTGTTCGCATTTTGTTTGCCTCATAAGTGACTGCCTACCTTTCCGAGAAGGAACTCTTTCTACTCATCCGGGGTTCACTGAAAGCAGGTGGGATATTTCAAGGCAGGAGCGGCTTTGCTCTCTCCTGAGACGCCCTTGCTGCTCTGCAGTAGCCAGTTGGGTCCTTAGGATGAGCTGGAGAGACTGGAAGGAGGCTCAGCGTTGTACCCACAGCACCACCTGGTGCCAGGTCAGGGTCTCCCCAGACAGCCCCCGGGGAGTTTCTCTCGCTTACTTCTATGACTGTTCATCTAAACACTTTAAAATCCTAGTTCTCAATGGTTCCTCTGCATTCAAACAAACTTGGGAGCATCAAGTAATTAATTAAAGGTACTCAGAAACCATACCGAATGGGATAGATCCAGGAATCTTTATTTTTATAAAAACCTCACAGTCAGTTCTGACCCATAGAAAGATTGAGCTGCTCTGTCGTAACTAGGAAGTGATGACAATATGTGTATTTCACTCTTTTTAGTTTTATAACAAGTATTTTACTGGGAGTGAGAAAAGTCGAGGCAGCCCAAGATGCTCATTTGCACTGAATTTCTCTCTAGCCCTATGGTGTGATGTTTCCTGGTACAGTCTAAGGATCAAGGCTTAGATACTTCTGAACAAAACTATAGGGGACAAGTTCTCTCTCTCTCTCTCTCTCTCTCTAGTTGATATGTACATCTCCTTACCTTTACTTTCTCTCAGGAATGTAAAATCTACATGAAACTAATTGCGACTACTTAGGTAACTAAATTCTATTTTTAATATAGTCTCTTGTTCTGTCTATAGTTTGGACTGAAAATTCTCTTATGCTCCTGGTAGACTTTTCTAGCTCACCAAAAATACACATTAAGGATGGAACCAGTGTTCAGCTACTTTTAAAAATGCATTTGGTCCTTGCATTTTTTACTTCAAATGGCCCTCACAAGCCTATTGCACTAGGAGACAACCTGATTCTGTGTCCTTACCATCTTTCACTTTGGTCCAAACAACAGTCTCTAACAAGCAGTGTAGTCATTCCAGATGCACTGTCATTAGCCTGTTCTAGAACTTTCTAGGATGGCTGCACTGACTAGATTGGATAAGATTCGGAAACCAACTCTGAAAGTGGGATGGAAAGAACTCTACCTTCTTGGGGCACAGTTGCATCAGACAAGTCCATCTCTAATGTGGATGACGACTTGCCTTGGGATATGTAGATGCCATATGCCTAGTTTTTAAATTGGCTCAAGTGTGTGATTACAAAGAAGTTAAGCTGATAGAGGGTCAGATGGGTGAATAAACTACATAGCCTTCAATAAAAAAATAACTTCCTGAAGTTCTCTGAGGTATCTTTGGATCCCAACACTTGGCACAACTCATAAATTCATAATAATACAAGTGGAATTACTAAAATTAAATGATACTGCACACATGCAACACATGTCTAGAGATGAAAAGAGAATCAGTGGCACCTGTGGGTGAGCAAGATAGCAGGTCATTTGCAATAATCATGTTGATATTTCTATCAGCACCTGGCAGAGCTTAGCTCAGCTCAAGAAAGGATGTGCAATCCCTTCAAAACTTTGAGGCTGAAATATAGTGAAACTACCTGTTTGACTTCAAGTGTGAGAGAGAAAATGTAGACTAGTGAAATAAATGTCACATCACCAACACAGTCAAGGTTAAAAAGTATGTGACAATGTAGTAAATTGGTAAGAATTTAATGACAGATGCAAAAGCAAGAAATAAAATATACAATATGATGCCTGATGAGCATAAAAAAAAGGTAAAACCTGCAGAATTACTAATAGGGCAAAATGCAATAAATTCTCACTTCTCAAAAACTCTTCCAATATTTTATGTATATAACTCCAACTACCCCTTTCTTAATATACGTACATAACCAACTACCAAAAAAGGAAATGTAAAGCATGTAGTAAAGGAATGTACAAACTGTGTGTGCATCTTTGGATGTCAATTAATATTGATATTGATTATATTAATAACCATGTATTATTTTAAAACATTTTTACTTCATATATGAACAGTTTATTAGATGGATAATTGTTTAAAAAACATGTCATATTTGGTTCAAAACTGCACACTGATGCATGTACTAAATTATCACACAAAATATATTTTAACACTATAATATTAAACCTTAAATTATATCATTATATTTCAGATCCTTTATTATATATTATTATACAAAACATATTACTACCACTTTCTTAGTTTTCTGTTTAAAAACATCATAAAATTTTAAGAGTATACATTTCTGCATTATATATACCATATCATAAATGTCTCTGTCTTTTACTTTATGATATTTTATGCATATATTCCTAATGTTTATGTTGACAAACCTATAAATCTTTTCTGACTTGATATATATATATATATATATGTATCTATATATATATGTATGTATGTATATATGGTTAGAAAGACTTATTCTACTCTAAGGTAAAATAAATATTAGCTTTGAAACTTTTCTAGTGTTTATGGCTTTAGCTTTTCTTTTTTTTCTTTTTTTTTTTTGTCTTTTTGAGACAGGGTCTCACTATGCAGTTCAGGCTGGCCTTGAGCTCACTTTTGTAACCCAGGCTGGTCTCGAACTCACACTGATCCTCCGGCCTCAGCCTCCCGAGTGCTGGGATTACAGGCGTGTGCCACCACACCCGTCACGGCTTTAGCTTTTCTTTATAAAACCCTTAATTCAATGAGATTTTGCTTTGCAAGATTAGAAATATTATTTTCCAAATCTTGATACATAACTCCAACAGTCATTAAAAATAAAAATATTACCACTGCTATCATAAAATAAACATGTGGATATATACAAATACATATATTTAATCAATTTTGGAGTTTTTATTTTTTTCAATGAATTATAAGTTATACAATATGGCAACAAAGATAGATTACCAAATATATTGATCAAGAAATGTGAAATAGGGGCCCGGCAGGATGGTTCAGTGGTCTAAAGCGCCTGCTTAGGAAAGCTTGGGAGGCTGCAGGGACCGCGGTTCGATCCCTAGCACCACATACTGCGCCAGCCCTGCCCTCAGGGCAGGCTGAGCTGGCCATAACAATAAATAAACAAACAAAAGTTCTGAAACAAGAAAATAAAATAAAATAAAAAATAAAAATATTCTTAAAAAAAGAAATGTGAAATATAATACTTATTGTATATTATTTGCAAAGATAGCTGCATTCAATGTACAGTATATGGTAAGCTGAAAAATTTTCAGAGGTATTCTGAAATCAGCATTTTCACTCAATTCCACATAAACAAATGTGCTTTTATAGTGATACTTCTTGTATACTTGCATTTAGATACCAGAGTCTTAGTAGTTGTGGCAGTGCTAACTCTTGAGAAAATTTTGACATAACACATCAGCTTCTCCTCGTGGCACTTTATCATTATCTTTAATTTCTTTTTTTCTTTCTTTTTTTTTTTTTTTTTTTTTTTTTTTTTTTTTTTTTTTTTTTTTTTTTTTTTTTTTTTTTTTTTTTTGTCTTTTTGAGACAGGGTCTCGCTGTACAGTTCAGGCTGGCCTTGAGCTCAGTTTTGTAGCCCAGGCTGGTCTCGAACTGTCACCGATCCTCCTACCTCAGCCTCCCGAGTGCTGGGATTACAGGCATGCACCACCACGCCTGGCATTATCTTTAATTTCAAAATTGTATATTTTTATTTCTCCTTGCCCTTTTAAAAGTTACTAATGTGAGCCGGGTGTGGTGGCTCACGCCTGTAATCCCAGCACTCGGGAGGCTGAGGCAGGAG
>PVJA010036257.1:0-21222 GCA_004027025.1 Myocastor coypus | reverse complement strand
AAAAAAAAAAAAAAAAAAAAAAAAAAAAAAAAAATTACATTTTTAAGAAGATGTTCACGGGGCCCGGCAGGATGGCTCAGTGGTCTAAAGCGCCTGCTTGGGAAAGCTTGGGTGGTTTTAGGGACCACGGTTCGACCCCTGGCTCCACATGCTGCACCAGCCCTGCCCTTAGGGTGGGGCTGAGCCGGCCATAAAAATGAGTGAATAAACAAATAAAGGTTCTGAAACAAGAAAAAAATAAATAAATACAATAAAAAATTATTTAAAAAAATAAAATAAAAAGATGTTCACTGTATGAAGTCCATGCTGGTCTTGAACTTCTGAGAGTCCTCCTGCCTTAGTTTTCCAAGTTCTGGAAACATAGGTGTATGTCTCCACACCAGCTCTAGTTCAATTTGAAAAGCTAGCTGAGGCAGGTGGACTCTGTTGATCTTTCCTAAGTAAGTAACAGTTGAAGAGTTGGAGCCTTCGGGAGCCTAGCTGATCATGGCTCTGGGAACCTTCCAGCTTTCTGGGAAGGAAAATCAGAATGGCTGGGTAAGAGTTGGTCAGGCTGTGTGTGTCCTGACAGTTTGTATTTGCCCATTGTGACCTTGATGTTTTTCTTCACTCTTCTTTCCACCTGATAGCTCTGGGGAATGGTAGAGTCACATGAAGTGACAGCAGGAAACAGGCATCCTTGAATCTCCATCTTTTATTTTATTTTAATTTTTGATTTTTTGAGACAGGGTCTCCCCATTAAGCTCAACCTGACCTTGCACTCACTATGTTGTCCAGTCTGGTTTCAAATTTGTGGTAATCCTCCTGCCTCAGCCTCCCAAGGGCTCCAATTACAAGTGTGCAACACCAGACCAGCAGCTCCTTCATTTTATTTATTTATTTATTTATTAAATTTTTTTTTCTTGTTTCAGAACCTTTGTTTGTTTATTTATTTATTTTTATGGCCAGCTCAGCCTGCCCTGAGGGCAGGACTGGCGCAGCATGTGGTGCCAGGGGTTGAACCGCGGTTCCTGAAGCTGCCTAAGCTTTCCTAAGCAGACGCTTTAGACCACTGAGCCATCCTGCTGGGCCCCAATTCCTTCATTTTAAAAAGACAGTATCATGAGCAGCTTCGATTTTGCTGGGCATCCTTTCAGTTTAGGATCAGAGCATGGCTGGGTTAGGTGTACAAAACTTTCACCTCTGTTTCTCCTCTGTAAAATGGAATAGCCAGTGGTATCTACATTGCATGGTTTTTACCAGGATTTACTGAGGTGATAAAGAACTGACTTACAGCATGTCCTGTACTACAAGCAAAAAAAAAAAAAAATTTTTTTTTAAATGGCTGGCTCAGCCTGTCCTGGGGGTGGGGCTGGCACAGCATGTGGTGCCAGGGATCAAACCACGGTCCCTGTGGTTGCCTAAGCTTGCCTAAGCAGGCAAAGCAAAAAGTTTGTAAAGGAGAAAACTGAAATCATAAATCAAAAATGCCATGGCAGAGAAAAAGAAAAGGGGACCATTTATTGATCCTATAAGCCATCAGGCCCCATTCCAGATGATTTCCTTATGATTACATCATGTATCCTGAAAGAGATTTTACTTTCCCATTTTACTGATATGGAGACTGAGGCCCACTGATTAAGTTGCTTGACCAAGGACACCAAACTAGTTAACGGAGCAAGGTGAGATTCTAATGGCCTCCTCCCAAAGCCCCAATTCTCTGTTCTTTATTCCATGTTACCTTCCAAGATGAAGGATAGGTCCTAGTTTTTTTTTTTTAACATGAAAATCGATTGCACCTCAACTCCTCATTTACAAGTTGGTTGTTTGGAATTGCTTTTCTGTACAGATTGTTATAAGTGGTAGCTATCTTCCTTGGCTTCTCTGCAAAGGTTACAGTGGAACAGAAATTCTGAGGATTTGTAAACTAAAGCTGTTGAGGAAAAAAAAAAAAAAAAGTGCTTGCCATCCTGGCTACTAAAGCAGGAAAAAATATTTTAATTTCTGTGGAAAAGTGCTTTGACAGAGATAGGTTTGGTTAGAAGGTAATGAGGAAGAAGTTGGATATTACTTGATTCTAATGGATCTTCTGAGATTTTTTTTTTTTTTTTTTTTTTTTGAGACAAGATCTCTCTATGCAGTTCAGGCTGGCCTTGAGCTCACTTCTGTAGCCCAGGCTGGTCTCAAACTTGGACCGATCCTCCTGCCTCAGCCTCCCAAGTGCTGGGATTACAGGTGTGTGTCACCACGCCAGGCTGAGATTTAAAAAAAATGTATTTAATACAGGATCTATAGGGTCTCACTACACAGATTGCATTCATAGTAATCCTCCTGTTTTCAGCCTCCCAAGAGCTAGGATTACAGGTGCATAACATCACACCCAGTTGTAGTTACCCTCTCAGCGTGCTCTGTGGGTGGGGTTGGCCAGTGCCAGGGGTCGAAACCCAGCTTCTGTGCTCTTTCTAAGCAGGTACTTTAGTCTGCTGAGCTATCTGGCCGGCCCTCTTCTGAGATTTTTAAAGTCACTGGACATTTATAGCTCATTCACATGAATTCTTACAATTATGCTGGAGACAAGGCAGGTGGTAGCCTTGATGTGATTTCCCTTGGCAATGTTTTCATGTTTTTTTTTTTTGGTGGGACCGGGGTTCAAACTCACGACCTTGCACTTGCCCAGCAATATTAATTTTTATTAATATTTTATACATGAGAGTCAGCGAGATGGCTTAGTGGTCTAAAGCACCTGCCTAGGAAAGTTTAGGCAAGCTCTGAGACCGCTGCTCAATCCCTGGTACCACATGCTGCACCACCCCATCCAGGGGGGGTGCTGAGCTGGCCATAACACAAATAAATAAATGATGTTTAAGAAAAGTAAAATAAAAGTAAATAAAGATGTAGCCAGGGTGGTAGTGCATGCCTGTGATTCTGGCATTTGGGAGACTGAAGCAGAAGGATCACTGCAAGTTTGCAGCCAGCCTGGGCAACATGGTGAGGCAAGGGCAGCCTGAATTACTAGTGAGACCTTGTCTCAAAACAAAAGCAAAAACAAAAACACTAAAACCAAAAACAAAAGACACATAGGGACCTGCCTAGTCATCTTAATATGGTGATAGAATATTAGAGTTTAGAGGTATATTGAAGAAAGAATAAAAATAAAATAATACTTTTCTGCTTTAATTGTGCAGGAATTAAAACTGATGGAGGAGTTAAAAAATGTGTGTGGGGGCTGGGGAGATAGCTCTGAGGCACAAGTGCCTGCTGGGCAAGTGCAAGGTCATGAGTTCGAACCCTGGTCCCCAAAAAAAAAAGAATGTGTGTGGGCAGGTAACTTGGGTAGAATTAAATGTTAACATATTTCACTAAGTTATTTTTCTTATTTCAGTGGACACTAATTTCTGGAACACTCACTACATGCCAGTCACTGTGTGTCATGACTCTGAGTGAACAAACATTTTCAGACCTGAAATTACCAATTCCATAAGGACTTTGCTGTCTATTTTGAGCATTTATTAAAAATGACCTTCAGACCATCCAGTGATATTTTCCTCCCCATCAATATTTATGAATATGCAATAGTTAATTATAGCTAGTGAGAATAATACTAAGTTGTCACTTAATCTTTTAAAAATTCTTTTTTTTTTAGTTTTGTACAGGGGCTCACTGCAGCTCAGACTTGTAGTGATCCTCTTGTCTCAGCCTCCCCAGTGCTGGGATTACAGGTGTGCACCACCACGCCCAGTTTCAGTGACCAGCATGGTGTGCCTGGGGTTCCAGGGCCAGCAGGGCATGCGGTACCCTGGATCGAACCCTGGTCTTTGTGCTTGCCAGGCAGGCGCTTAGATTGCTGAGCTATCTCCCCAACCCCGGTCTTTTTAATACCTAAGAAATTTGGGGAAACAAAAGGAAATTGGAAATAGAAATCATTATCTTCCTATGTTTAATGCTTGATTTCCTGTCACTGTAGCAGCACTAAAGAGACTTGGAGACCTTTATGTTTTGTAGCATTTGCATGTCTGTGTTTCAAGCCAACATGGAAACACTTTAATAGGGTTTGATATCAACAGGAATATTTGTCACTTAGCAGATGTCTTGCTTTGAAGTTATAAAGTATGCCTGAGAACACAGGAAATGAAGCTAAGAGGCTTGGATTCAAGTTCAGGACTTATAACTTCTCAGAAATGACCTCTCTGGAGACTGGCCAGATAGCTCAGTGGACTAAAGTGCCTGTTTAGGCAGGTGTGGGGATTGGGGTTCGATGCCTGGTATGCCATGCTTGCCCTGCCCTGAGGGCATGCTGAGACAGTGACTGAGACTGGGTGTGGTGGCACGTGCCTGTAGTCCCAGCACTTAGGAGGCTGAAATCAGGAGTCCGATACTGTATAGTGAGACCCTGTAGACGCTGTTATAAATGCATTAAAAGGAAAGAAAGAAAGGAAGAAAGAAAGAAAGAAAGAAAGAAAGAAAGAAAGAATCCTTCTGGGCCCCATTCTTTTCACTCTGTAGGTCTCAGTCTGGGCAGTGATGGGAATGTATTTTGTGTCTTTCTGACTGCATTGGGGAGAAAATGGGTGGTGGGGAGCTGTTTTCTGTGCTGACAATCTGTTCTCTTGTTAATTCCATGGCTCTCTAGAAAATAAATATAAGTGGTTATGAAGTCTCTGAAAGAGGCTCGAGTTGAGGCAGAGAATGAAGCATCTGTACCTTGAAGTCTGTTCACAGTGTCTTCCCTGGTAGCGATCTGGGAGCACGGTTGCATTGCTGACCTTTACCCAGCCTTTGTGGGTACACTTAGCCTCTGTGCTGTGCTAGAATAAACAGCCACTGCCAGAGCCACTTAATGTTAGCTGAGCTAACTGTGGCATTGGGTGAGTTTGCTTGACTCATCAAGACTCATTAGAACTTGGCCACTGCTATGGTTTACCCGAGGTGATTATGTTTTGACTGATGCCTATGAAAATTCGTGTTCTGTTCCAGCTTTAGTATCTTTGCTGGTGAAGCAAGCACAAATTCAATTTTTTGGAATTGGTTAAAACTTGAACCTTCAGGCTGGGGTGATTTCTCATTATTTTAGAAATTGCGAGTATGCACTTGTAATCTTAGCACTGTAAGAGGCTGAGGCAGGAGGATCACCATGAGTTCCAGGCCATCCTGGATTGTGTAGTGAAACTCTGTCTCACAAAAAAGCAAAGCAAACCAAAACAAATCACTTGGAATTCTGTTTCCCATGATGCATTTTCTTTTCATCATTTATGTCATAACAGGCTCAAGTGAAATTTCAGTTAACACTTAGCTCTGGGGAACTTGCCTAATCCTCTGTGCTGATTAAAATTGAATCATGTGTGTTAAATCAAGTGGCACAAACTCTGCAGGGGCCAAATAGAAAGTGAATGAGTCAGGCCAGTTATAGAACACTGGGAAGGCCTGCACTGAAGAAGTTACTACCATCTCCAGCTTATGGTAGAAATAGGGCCAATATTTGTTGTTTATCTTGTACAGAAGATTAAACCAGAGCCTTCATGCTCAGCTATATCTCTAGCCCTTCTTTTATTTTCTATTTTGAGACAGAGTCTTGTTAAGCTGCCTAGCCTGCATTCGAACTTGCTTTTCTCCTACCTCACCCTCCCAAAGTACTATGATTATTATAGGCATGAGCCACCACGCCTGGCTATACTTTCCTAATTTTTAAGAAGGTCTGGAGAAATAGATTTCTTTTTAACATGATTCTTCTCCTGGTTAAAAAAAAAAAAAAAAAAAAATACTGGGCCAGCGAGATGGCTTAGTGTTCTAAAGCACCTGCAGAGGAAACTTAAGGCAAGCACTGCGACCTCTCCTCGATCCTTGGCACCACATGCTGCACACCCCCACCCCAGGGCAGGCTGAGCCAGCCATAACACAAACAAATAAATGAGGTTTAAGAGAAATAAATAAAAAAATCTTAAAAAAAATACTGTGCAGGTCTAACTAAATAGGGCTATGTGTTATACTTGCTTGTTTTGTCACGTCTTATATAAGTAATTTGCAGTCTCACAGGAAGTACTTTTATGAAGTAGAATGTTTCAGAGAGGATAGGAATGAGGAGTCTCTGAACTTTTCACTTTTTGTAGATGCTAGGAAAGTGGTTTAGGATGGGAGTGACAAATTGAAATATAGGTAGTGAAACAGGCCAGATGTTAGGGTTGCAGGAAGTGGTGTAGGTATTACATTCCCCAAAAGGAGTGTTGGGGTTCCATTGTTTTTTTTCCTTGCTAGAACACAGATCCAGTGTGCTGTCCTCTTCTAATATTTTAAGAAATGTCAGAAATTAGATTTCTGTGAATTTTCTTGATTTACTTTTATTTTTTATAAATGATCTGGATCAATTGGAAACTACCCTTTGGTTATTTATTTATGTATTTTTTGCGGGACTGGGGATTGAACTCAGGTCCTTGCATTTGCTAGGCAAGCACTTATTCTACTGAGCTATTTCCCCAGCCCTTAGAAACCCACCCTTTGGTTCAAGACTACATCTTTAGCCTGTCCTCTGAGTAACTACTGTGAAGACAACAGTATGCATGGTAGTAATTATTGTAACCATCCTACTAACTTGTTTTTGAAACTATTTCATTGCTATTTTATCCTTTTCTCATTAAAGTGAATTAAAAAAAAAAAAAACAAAAAAAACGAAAAAAAACACCTCCATCTTCAACTCCTGGCCTAGATCAGTTTCCTAAGTATGTCCTACAAATCCTAACTCCATCATAGATTAATAGGGCTTTTTGTTGTTATTTTGTTTTTTGAGGTAGAGTTTTGCTCTACCTTGAACTTGGCCTTGAACTCACTATAAAGCCCAGTCTGGCTTTGGACCTACAGCAATCCTGTGTCAGCCTCTGGAGTTCTGAGATTATAGGCATATGTATCATGTTTGGTAGATTAATATGTATTAGTAAGAAATAAATCATTCTTGGTGAGGCAGATTTGGAAAATGGAGGATTAAACACAACTGAATAGATTTCCTGTCTGAAGGTTACTTTTTTTTTTTTTTTAATGTGTTTAATACAGGGTCTACAGGGGCTCACTACATAGATGGGACTCATAGTGATTCTCCTGTTTTATTTTTTAGATTTTATTTATGTTATGGCCAGCTCAGCCTGCCTGGGGGTGGGGCTGGTACAGCATGTGGTGCTGGGGATTGAACTGTGGTCTCTGTTGTTA
Source organism: Myocastor coypus (assembly GCA_004027025.1). Taxonomy (NCBI): domain Eukaryota; kingdom Metazoa; phylum Chordata; class Mammalia; order Rodentia; family Myocastoridae; genus Myocastor; species Myocastor coypus. The sequence goes on along the minus strand of PVJA010036257.1, from coordinate 14,052 downwards.
CCTAACTTTCCTAAGCAGGTGCTTTAGACTAGCCCCGAATCTCCTGTTTTTGACCTCCCAAGTGCTGGGGTTGCAGGTGCCTGCCACCACACCCACTCTGCATGTGCCCTCTCAGCCCAAGGGCAGAGCTGGCAGGGGATTGAACTGGGCGCTGTGCTCTGCCTAAACAGGCACTAGTCAGCTGAGCTATCTGGCCTGCGCTATTATCTTTCTTATTGTATGCTAACCCTGCCTTGTAAATTGCCAGAAAGATTAGCTTTCCATTTCTACTCCCTTGCTTTGTCTGGGAAGGGGAAGTGATCCTCCTGCTGAAGCTTAGTTTCTGCCTGCTCACCGGATCCTGCCCTTACTTCCTTAGGATTCTTGTTTTACAGATCCATCTGTTTCTTTTCCTCCTTTTTTTCTGTTTACCTGTACTTGATTTCCTCCTATTTAAACAAAATGATTACTCTTTCCTTGTACTATACACAAAAACTAACTCCAAATGGATCAGAGACCTAAATGTAAGAGCTTAAACTATAAGCTTCTTAGAAGGAAATGAAGAGGTCTTTGTAACCTAGAGTTAAGGAAAACCTTCTAAAATGCTATATGAGAGGGGAAAAAAAACAAGCAATGCAGGAAAAAAATGGATAAATTGGACTTCATTACAGCTTTAAAAATTCCCAAACTTTTGTGCTATAAAGAACTCCATCAAATGGCTGGTGAGGGGCTGTCGGATGGCTCAATGGTGTAAAGCGCCTACTTAGGAATGCTTAGGTGGCAACAGGGACCAAGGTTCAAAGCCCAGTAGCACATGCTTCAACAGCATGTTGAAGGGCAGGCTGAGCCGGCCATAATAAAAAATAATATTAAAAAAGAAAAGGGCCAGTGAGATGGTTCAGTGGTTTAAAGCACTCATTTAGGCAAGCTTAGACAACTGCAGGGACCTTGGTTTAATCCCAGCACCACATGCTGTGCCAGCCCCACCCCTAGGGCAGGCTGAGCTGGGCTGACCATAAGAAAATAAATAAAATGTCAAGAATTCCATCAAGAAAATGAAAAAAGGAGCCGGGTGTGGTGGTGCATGCCTATAATTCCAGCACTTGGGAGGCTGAGGCAAGAGGATCAGCTACAAAAGTAAGCTCAAGGCCAGCCTCAAACACACACACACACACACACACACACACACACACACACACACACACACACACACACACGGGCCGGTGAGGTAGCCCATTGGAGTAAGTGCTTGTTTAGGCAAGCACAGAGGCCAGGGTTCAATCCCTGACATCACATGCTGCACCTCCCCAGCCCCCAGCTATGCTGAGCCTGTGATGGAGTCTGGGCGTGGTGGCACATGACTGTGATCCCAGCACTAGGGAAGCTGAAAACAATATCACTGTGAGTCTGAGCTGCATAGGGAGACCCTGCACACGTGTGTGCACACACACATCAAAAAACTAAAATAAATAAATCCATAACCTGCAAAAATATTTGTAAAAAATACTTAGTACCTGTCTTAGTTGCTTTTCTCACTGTTGAGATAAAATATCCAACACTCAAAGTTAAAGGAAGAAAGAAGTCTGTAGAGGTTTCAGTTCAGCAGGCTCCGAGGCAGTGTGGCTTGGCAGAGGACCATCACAGAGGAGAAATAGTGCCTGGCAGATCAGGGCAGGCAGAAGGTGGCAAGTAGCATGTGAATGACAAGTGGGTAACACTTACACTCAGGGTTCGGCACCCTTTCTCCTCCCTAGAGCTGTGCCAGACCAATCAGCAGCCTAATTTAGTAATCACACACCCTTGATCCCAGCAGCACACACCCCAGATCCAAGCACCCCTGCAATTCTCCACTTACAACTTCAGCCTTTAGGGGAACGTTTAGACATAAGCCATAATAGTACCAGTGGCTGTCAGGGATATCCAAATCAAGGCCCCAGTGCGGTTCCACTTCTTCACCGCTAGAATGGGCTTTTAAAGTAAAAAGATGTAATGAGTATTGCCAAGGATGCCAAGAAATAGAAATTCATGTGAGCCACTGGTGGGAACGTGGAACACAGGGGCCTCTTTAGAACATAGTGCCATTTCCTTAGACAGTTAGAGCTAGTATGTCCATATGGGTTTGTTTTTTGTTGCTTAAATGAAATAGCTTAAAATGTTCCACAAAAATTATACAATTAAAGAAAAACAAGTTTATTTAGTTCGCAGTTTTGGAGGCTGGAAGTCCAAGATTGGGCAGCCTCTTGGCTGAGCCTGTGCTGAGGCCTGCATGGCCCAACAGTGCTGCTGTGTGAGGCAGCGAAAGACCACGTTTCCGTACAGGAAGCTGGAGAGACTCAGGGTCATGGTCAGGCTTCTAAGACAGCTCATTCTGGAGCAAACTCATTCTTGGAGACCAGAGTTGTTTGTTGAGTGCAATGTCCCAGTGCCCCATGGATCCCTAGGCTCTACTTCTTAAGGATTCTGTGTCATCGAGGCTGAGGTATAGTTCAGCTATGTCACCTTCATTTTCCTTAAAATTCTCTCCTTTACTTCAGGCCTACTTATTCTGTTGTTTTTGCCACTTCTGAAGCAGTTCTGGACATCTTCTGTGTTTTCCATTTGTGCTTTTTGTGTCTTTAGTTGTGGCTACTCCAGTGTCCTGCATTGATTCAAAATGTTTAGCATTCACTATCATTTTGACTTTGAGGAAGAGCCAGAAATTGCACAGTGCCAGATCTAGTGAAGAGTGCATGAGGGTGCGCTGTCGTGTTTTGATGAACTTGCCTTTCTGTTGAATAGCACCAGCAATTGCATTCTGGAGAGAGAGAGAGAGAGAGAGAGAGAGAGAGAGAGAGAGAGAGAGAGAGAGAGAGAGAGAGAGAAAGAAGGATTTATAGGGTGTTCACTACTAGATCGGACTCATAGTGATCCACCTGTTCGCAGCCTCTCAAGAGCTGGGATTACAGGCATGTGCCACCATGCCCAATCTCAATTGTTGCCTCAGCGGGCCCTGGGGTGGGGCTGGCATGGCAGGCCCTGGGGATCGAACATTCATTGTTTATGGTCACCCTGTGTAAAGATACTCAGAAAAGAGGGCTTGCAGAACTGCTTCAGAAACTGCAAAAACAGTTTGATAAGTGTGTTTAAAGCAAGGGGAAACTTGTGAGGCAGATTAGTGGCATTGTGTCTTTTACGGTAATGAAGTTTTAATTTAAAAGATTTTAACTTTCACTATATATTTACTTACCTATTCAGTCTCTTGGCCCAGGCGACAGGGAGTCAGTCTCTCTCACCCTCCATGTCGACTGTCATGTAGCTGAATCTTACTGCTTCTCTTATTTCTGACTAACTGCCATTGCTTCTGTTCCCTTTATCATTCATTAAGCTCCATGAGACAGGAGTCTGTGGTACAGTGAATGTTGTGCACATTATTTATTAGTTAGTGAATGAACTCACAGAGGAATTCATCTCTTAGTGTCATCACTCTGCTCCTGCTGAATTTTTCTGTTTGAAATGCAAATCTAACGTCTTTAGCCCAGAATCATTAAAACAACATCCCTTTGCCGTAAGGATAGAAGTTGAGCCTGTTGTGTTGTCTAAAGGCCCTCCACGATTTGGTCCCTTCTGCTTCTCCTGCTTTGCCTCATCTGCACACCTCCTCTTCCCAATATTGTGTTCTCTGAATGAAGCAAAAAACCCTGTTTACTTCAGATCCTACTAGAGCACATATAACCATAACTTGTGTAAATACTTGTATGTGAAGGGCAAGGACAGTCTCACTCACTTGTGTAAAATCACTCCACAGTAACATACACAGTGCTTACTGTGAGGAAGTACTCAGTAAGTGCTTGATTAAGTGAATGACTGAGTTGGAGATCATAGATTAGTGCTAGTTTTTCTGGATGTGTAGCCTCTTAAGCACTGGACTCTGGTTGGCCAGTCAGCTTCGAATGATGTACGAAGAATATCAGTGACAAGCTGGATGATCCTTAATCCATCACCACTGCAGGGGGATGGTGGTAATGGTAGGTCATGACTATTATCCTGAATGGCTTGGGCCTGACACTGGCCATAGCTGCATATCAGAATAAGCTGTTCAGTATAATAGATTGATCAGCCTAATGCTTGGGTCATAAAACACTGATTTGATCCAAAGTAAGTACAGGCAATTCAGGTGACAAATATATATCTGGTTATACCTACTTGGTCACAACCAGTTGGCCTTGTAGATCATCACATGTATGCTGTCATGTCCATATATTAAGATCCTATAACTTAAATACATTAAAGATGTACCACCCAGGTGTAGTGGTGCATGCCCATAATCCCAGCACTCTGGCAGACTGAGGCAGTTGCATTACAAGTTTGAGTCAAGCCTGGGCAGGTTAGCAGTTCACTGAGATCCTATCTCAAGATTTACATGAAGGAAGGAAGGAAGGAAGGAAGGAAGGAATAAATAAAAGAGTTGGGACTGTAACTCTATGTGATAGCCCTAAGTTCAGTTCCCAGTACTGCAAAATAAGACCCAAAGTGAAACAAAGCAGAGGCACACATTTGAAGAAACAGAACAAACATCTCCCCCACCTAGGACATAGTATAGTATCCTACAGTTACCAGTTAGACAAATTGGTTACACAAGTCTTCCCTGCTGCTCCATGTCTCACTGTTTTCTCACATTTGGTTCAGCTAAGGGAGTCATCTACATTGACATATTTTTTAGTCTAGGTAGTGACTTGAATCAGCAGAGTTTTCTTTCATTCTTTTTTCTGGCTGGAAACCAAGTCTACATTTCTGAACCAAACTGAGTAGACTATGATGAAAAGATAATAACAACAGCAGAAGACAAAAGCCCTCTTACATAGAAATTTGAAGTAAAGTCACAGATTGAACAAAGGATATTTAAATTAACTAGCGAGCAAAGTAAGAGCTTTTCAAATGAAACAGGGCTTCTTGCCAATCCCCTCAAAGTGTCCCCAGGCCTCTTTCTCATTTGCTACCATTATTTCAGTCCGTATATCTAAGAATGTTTTATTTCTAGTCACATTCTCTTCCCACCATGTAGAGGCTGCCTAGTTGGCACTAACTGCTTGTTTATTGGATTGAAAGGCTTCAGGCCTCAGGAGTTAAAGGTTGTTCTCTAAAGAAAATAAAGTATAAATAATGGTAGCTGTGAATAGAAACTACAATCCTTGACTTCGTCTCAGCAACAGAATAAAATTTGGAAGTCAAGTGATAGCATATATTTATTATAAGATTAGATTACCCTGAAAGGTTTTTAAGATGGTGACTTAGAAAACTTGCTTGGGAATTCAGCTGTAACTGAGACCTATTTGTGGTTCTTTTCTGTCCATATTGTAACTTTTTAACTTACAGGTCTTTTTTTCAGAGAGAATAAGATTTATTTTAAAGGCAAAGAATTCAGGCACTGACTTGAGTTGAAGCTCATAATCATATGTAAAATGAATAAGGATAAGAGCTTTTAAATTTTGTGCCTATTACTATTTTATTTTATGGTGCTAGGGATTAAACCTAAGGTTTTATGTATGCTAGGCAAGTGCTCTACCACTGAGCTACATGCCTAGTCCCTGTGTTAATATTTTATTCATTGCTTTGTTTTAAAAGGAATTTAAGGTAGTACTTGTAGAATTTTTCTTTTTCTTTTTTTAAGATGGAGTCTTATTGTTCAGTTCAGGCAGGATTGGACTCACTGTGGAGTTCAGGCTGGCCTCAAACTAGCAGCAATCCTATTGCCTCTGTCTCCAAAGTGCTGGGATTACCAGTGTGCTCCACCACTCCTAGTAGAAAAGATATTTCCTTTATTATAGAGATAAGAAGTGGTTTGGCCAGTCTCGTATAGATAAGTAAGTAGACACCTAGAAGAAATAGTGGTAGAAAAAACATAGTGATAGGAGAAATACTTAAGTAATTAAATGATGTATTCGAGGGTATATAACCATTTATTAGCTAAATTAGAACAAGCAACTAAGATAAATTCCAACATGTATGAAAATATCACTTAACAGGCCAAGAGGTTTTGGTGACTTGACACTGCACAAGTTTGAGACGTGCTAGTTAAATTATTTCTCTCCTGTTTGATTGCAAAGATTTAGCTTCTGGAGAATCATATCCTCTGTGCAGTGCTGGAAGGTAAGGCTTTCCCACAAGGTGTGCAGGTTCCTGACAGTTCACAAAGACTTGTTTTGTGTTCTTAATACCATTCGCTATTGCAGTGGTTCTCAACCTTTCTAATGCCGTGACCCCGCAATACAGTTCCTCATGCTGTGGTGACCCCAAATCAAAAAATAATTTTGGTGGCTACTTCAAAACTGTAATTCCAAATAAATAACATTTTCTGATAGCTTTAGGTGACACCCGTGTTTTGGTCATTTGACCCCCCTGCCAGGGTCTCGACCCACAGATTGAGAACCCCTGCTCTATTGTTTGTTCTGTGTTTTTGTTTGTTTTGCAGAACTGGGAATTGAACTCTGGCCCTTGCACTTGCCAGGCAAGTGCTTATTCTACTGAGCTATCTCCCTAGCCCGTAGTTCTACTGTTTTTATTTTGGAAACATGGGTACTGTAGAAACTTTTCAGTTCTGATGGTGTGAGGGGAGAGGAGGAAATTGAACTTTCTTACTTAGGATCTCCTGGTTGATGACTTCAAAACTAGATGCTTAGCTTTGTTTTCCTAGACAAGCTTTTCCAGTTGTTGTTAAGTTAGGCGATACCTTTCTTAGAAACTGGCTTCATTGGAAGTTCTTGACTTCAGCGAGAGAAGATTGAATTGGCAATATCTAGAGCAGAGGCTACCAACCCTTTGGTAAGTGATAGGGCAAGGTAACATAACCCTCTCTGCCTTCGCTTAGCATACAAAGGACCCTCCCTGACACACCTTTCTAGCCTCATTTTCTTTGCTTTGGCCATCCCAGCCTGTCTGTCATCTCCAGTGACCCACGTATTCAGACACATCTAACCGAATACTTGCTTTTACTCCCATCTTGATCAGACTGCCTGATCCTTTTCTGTACTGGCAACTTCAGGTATTCTAGGCTTAGTTCTTTTCTTTTGTGAAGAAACTATAAAAGCCAGGGCTTAGAAGAAGGTTGATATGGTAGTTATGAAAAATGATTAGAAAAAAGAAAGAGTCGAGCTAAGGAGATCAGTTTTGGGTGACAATGATGGTCCTGTGATCTGAAGTGTCTAATATGGTAGCCACAGGTGCTCACTGAAATTAAAATTCAGTTTCTTATTTGTGCTAGCTACATTTCAGGTGCTCAGTAGCCATCGGTTAGATAGATTTCTTTCATAACAGAAAATTCTAGTGGGCAGCACTGCCCAAAGTCAATTCCCTAAGGAAAAATAGCATTCCTCTACCTAGCTATGTTTAATGAGTTGTGCCTTAAACATTGGGCCATTCATGTGCTTCAGTTCAGTCCAGGCTGAGTGTATATGAATCAGAGTGATCATGGATGCTATCACTAGAAGTATTAATGCAGTTAAAGTAACACAGTCAAATTAGTGTCTGTCATGTAAATACATAAAAATAGTTTCCTAGTAAGTAGCTCTTGAATGTACTTCTGCTACCCATTTCTCTTTCCTCACCTGTGTGTACCATTTCAAAGAGGCAGGAAGTGATTTTTTAAAAAAAAGCCTATATATTTAAAGTCCACTTTGACTGGGGCTGGAATATTACCTATTTGCAGGACTTATAATGGTATTGCCTGGAGTGATCGTGATTATCTTGTCTTTGGACCAGCAGTCTTTGCTGTACTATGTATCAGCTTTGCATCATTGCTCTTTGAAGACATTTCATTTAATTGACCAACTGAGGTTTTCTCTACTGCAGTTGCTTCCTTGCCCCTCGCCCCACCTAGTCCAACCTCGAGTCCTAGCGCTTGTTCTTCCCCCAAAGGATAACATCATTGTGCGCTTTTCTCCATTTTCTTGCTCATATCTTGTTCAAAATCACCTAGTATGTCCCCTCCGGATGATGGGCAGCACAACCTAACTGATCATGCTGCTTTGTCTCTTCCCCTTAGATGATTTCTCCGTAAAACAGGCAAAATGGCAAAATGTTCCAAAAAGATGTCCTATCTTTTTGTTGTTATTTTGAGACAGAGTCTCACTACACAGTTGAGGCTGGGCTTGAGCTTACATTTTAGCCCAGGCTGGTCTCAGATTTATAGTGATCCTCCTGCCTCTGCCTCCTGAGTGATGGGAGGGCTTGTGTATGACTCTTGCTTCCTCTTTTGCTTAGAAAGCTTACCAGACACCAAAAAAGCTTTGTGATCGCATCCTTGCCTTCACATCTGAAGCCACCACCGCAGCATGCTTCTGTCCCTGTGCTTTAGCCACGCTGGCCTTCCTCAGGTTCCTGAGGCATACATCGTCTTTCCTGCCTTAGAGACATTTTCTTGCTACTTCCTTGGAGTTCTTTATTTGTTTGCTTGCTTCTTTTGAAACAGAGTTCTACTAAATAAATAGTCCAGGCTGGCCTTCAGCTTGCAGTCTCCCACGTCAGCCTCCCCAGTGCTGGGATTATGAGTATGTACCACCATCCTGGCTTTCTGAATTGTTCTTCCTCAGCTCTTGTGTCAGGTGATTTCTCTTCAGTGACAGAGCTTTAGCTATATAGTTAACTTCTTAAGAAAAGACTGCTTTTTCCACTTTTTTAAAGGTAGGCTCTTTGGCCCTACATTCTGTGTAGCATCACTCTTACTGTTGTCTGGGATGACAACTCTTTGTATATATTCTGCTTATTCCTACTAAAATATAAGTTTCATGAGGGTAGGACCTATAGCCATGCCTGGTACATGTAGTTGTGCTCAATGAATTGTCTTGTAACGCTGAATAACTGCTTCCTACAGGAGATCTAGGAACTTGCCCACCCTTCCTCCCACCATGGTCAGCATCTCCTTGTTGAGCCCCCTGTGTATAAAGAGGACTGTCCATGCAGTTTACATGTGAACATGTTCAGTGCCCTTTATGTAGCATGAACCAGTGACTTTGTGGCTGAACTTCATCTTTTACTTTGTGAAATCATGCCCACAGCTTTTTGAATGGTTAGTTTCAACTGGAAAATACAGTGAACAATACATCTGGAAATATTCTGTCATGTTTGAGCTGAGAAATTGTAGAGAACCAGCTGCTGATTTTAAAGGCCTTTATTATGATACAGACAGTCTATTGTCTTCAGAAACACTGGCTATCACACAGTAGTATGTGTGTTGCCTTTTCAGAGCTATTAACTTGAGAGAAAAAAATTTGTATTCCTTAATTTATGCATGACTTGTATTTCCTGTGAATAGTTTATTGTGTTCTTTTATTTAGCTGATTTGCTGTTCACTTAGGAGTTTTTCTTACTCATTTTTTTTTCTTTAAACTCAAAATCTAAGTGACCAAATAGGATTAAGATACTTTTCACTATGGGCTTAAAATATTTCACAGGGTTAGGCAGTAGAATGTGGTTTATTTTTATGATTTAGCACACCTATGTAACTTCATCTTTCTCAATAAAGTGGGTGAATTCCACCACTTACTATAGTAAGTTTGTTTGTCATGGAATACTTTATAATCATGACATCATGAAATAGGAAGGATGTAAGAGATGGAGGGATGAAAGGAAAAGAGATAGGAAAGGGATTAAAAAAGAATATGTTGTGCCATGTACCAACTCTCCATGATGAATGTAATCATTACATACCAAAAGAATGTAGAGTGACATCTAAGCCCTCCATAGGAGTTACTTTATTTTACATATTGTCTTTTTTTTTGGGACTGCTTTTTGAGACAGGGTCTTGCTAGGCAGTTCAGGCTGGCCTTGAGCTCACTTTTGTAGCCCAGGCTGGTCTCAAACTTGCACTGATCCTCCTGCTTCAGCCTCCCAAGTGCTGGGATCACAGGTGTGTGCTACCATGCCTGGCCTATATTTTGTCTTTTTGAGACAGGGTTTCACTGTGCAGTTCAGTGTGGCCTCCAACTCAGAGATCCTCCTGCCTCAGCTTTCTAAGTGCTGGGATTACATACAGACCTGTGCCACCATGCCTTGGGCCTCGTCAGAGTAAAGACAGTACTCCTCTGTGTCTCCTGAATACTGAAAATACTTCTTATTTCAAAGACAATAGTGTGACTATTCTGGTAATTATAAGTATTTTTATAATCCAGTGGATGATAATTTTATAAAACGACCTTATTATTTTGAAGATTTATGTAAAATAATTAATAAAATTATAAGTAGGAATAATTATACCTAAATACTTTAGCTATCTTTTTTCCTATTTTAACTTTTCCTGTTTTAACTAAAGAATAAACTTGTTTGATTCATTATAGAATATAAAAACTTAGATTTCCCCCCCAAAACCCTCCCCCGAAAAAAACAATGAAAACTGGGCAAGCAAAATGATTAGACAGATCAGTAGGAATATAAAAGGCATTATGATGTGTTATGCTAACAATACCAACTGTGTACATGGAATATAAACACATACTACAAGCATGTAGTGTTATTCTTATTTTTGTAATTAAGGCATAATTTATTTTTATTTATTTATTTATTTATTTATTTATTTTTGTCTTTTTGAGACAGAGTCTTGTTGTGCAGTTCAGGCTGACCTTGAGCTCACTTTTGTAGCCCAGGCTGGTCTCAAACTCGCACCAACCCTACTGCCTCAGCCTCCCAAGTGCTGGAATTACGGGTGTGCACCACCATGCCCGACTTTTAAGGCATAATTGAAAAATTAATTTTCACATTTCAGAAAATAAATGGGCAGTACAGATCTACATTTATTCAAAATTTCCTAAGCATTCATATGACTACTGTTAGTATTTGTTTTTATTTTTTCAGTGGTTTTTTTTTTTAAAATTTTATTTATTATTTTTATTCTTGTTTCAGAACCTTTGTTTGTTTATTCACTCATTTTTATGGCCGGCTCAGCCCGCCCAAGGGCAGGGCTGGCGCAGCATGTGGTGCCGGGGATCGAACCGCAGTCCCTGAAGCCGCCCAAGCTTCCCCAAGCAGGCGCTTTAGACCACTGAGCCATCCCGCCGGGCCCCTTCAGTGTTTTTTTTACATACATACATATGAATTTTTTTCTTATGATAATGTTATTCTTTTAAATGAAGTCTAATGTCATGAGGACTTTATTAATTTATTTTGGGTAGGGTCTTGCTACGCAGTTTGGACTCGCAGTGATCTTCCTGTCTCCACCTCCCCAGTGCTGGGATTACAGGCATGTTTTACCACTCCTGGGGGCTCAGGGCTGGCACAGCATGTAGTACTGGGAATTAAACTTGGGACTTGGTGCTTACCAAGTAGGCAGTTATGCCACTGAAGTATCTCCCCAGTTCTGTCATAAGGATTTATTTTTTATTTTTATTCTTGTTTCAGAACCCTTGTTTATTGACTCATTTTTTATGGCCGGCTCAGCCTGCCCCGAGGGCAGGGCTGGTGCAGCATGTGGTGTCGGGGATTGAACCGCGGTCCCTGAAGCTGCCCAAGCTTCCCCAAGCAGGTGCTTTAGGCCACTGAGCCATCCTGCCAGGGCCCTGTCATAAGGATTTTACATAGTGCTTACTCTAGAACCATTGTTTTAATGGCCCCCATAGTACTCAATTTAAAGATGTCTTAATTTACTTAATTGACGAAAGTATCTAAAAAGTGTTTTTTAGCTATGGTAATTAACATCAGTGAATGGTTATAACTAACAAAACAGTGAATATTTTAATGAGTGTTGTTATTACCACATTGGTATTATTGCTTGTTGGGTATATAGAAGTGGAATTCCTAGGTATGACATTTTTTATTTTCTAATACACAAGGCAAAAGTTTTTCCACAGATTATATACTGGCTTATATGGCCACCCCATGGGGTATAAAACTAGTCCATTGTTGAATTCAGTGTTATGTATTACTTCTCTTAAAGTTGCTTTATAACTAGGGGAAAACATGTTTGTTAATTCTACTTTTATGTTACATGGTGAAGTTACATGCTTGGTTTCTAGTATCACAGTCATCATTGCTTTAGATACTTCCCCCAGTTCCAATAATTTTTATTTTTTTCAATATCTGACTACCTAATTTTAATTTATGCACTTATATAATCTTTGAGAGATGTAGATTTTGTCAGTTTGGTGCCTATGCATGTGTATTCTCGATGATGAATTTCTTTTCCTCTTCCTCAAGGATTCCTCCAAATTAGTAAATCAGCATAGCATTACACACACATACTCGGTCCGCATTGCTATCTACATGTATTGTGGAAGTAACCATAATGGTTGTCTGAAAATTTATATTTCATTTATGAATCTTTTTCCTTTGCAGGTTGGAAAAGAAACTGTTCAAACCACTGAAGATCAGATTTTGAAGAGAGATATGCCACCAGCATTTATTAAGTGAGTAATTAAAATATTCTGTTACTAAGCAGAATCTTCTCATTGAAAAAACTGATTCTAGGAGCAATTGTTTTTTTGAATAGAAAGCTTAGGCTTACAATTGAAGTGACAACTTTTTGTCATTTAACGCTTATTTGTGCAAGCTCTAAATCCCTAAGTTAAGAAATCTAGTAGCAATTTTTTTTGAATTTTTTATTTTATTTATTTATTTTTTTCTTGTTTCAGAACCTTTGTTTGTTTATTCACTCATTTTTATGGCCAGCTCAGCCCGCCCCAAGGGCAGGGCTGGTGCAGCATGTGGTGCCGGGGATCGAACCGCAGTCCCTGAAGCCGCCCAAGCTTTCCCAAGCAGGCGCTTTAGACCACTGAGCCATCCCGCTGGGCCCCATCTAGTAGCAATTTTTGATAAGGACATAGGACAAGCACCTGGAGCCCTTGTGTGTTGCTGTTGGAAATGTAAATTGATACAGATGCTTTGGAATACAGTTTTCTTTAGGTAGAAGATAGCAATTCCACTCCTGCATGTTCGCCAGAGATACACAGGCACATACATACTTTTTTCTTTTTGGAATATTTTAGGGAAGGGTCTACATGGTGTTCAGGGTTGGACTTGTGCTTATTTTATTTTTTAATAGCTTTTTTTAAATTTTATTTTTTCTTGTTTCAGAACTTTTGTTTATTTATTTATTTTTATGGCCGGCTCAGCCTGCCCTGAGGGCAGGGTTGGTGCAGCATGTGGTGCTGGGGATCAAACTGCGGTCCCTGCAGCCGCCCAAGCTTTCCTAAGCAGGAGCTTTAGACCACTGAGCCATCCTGCCAGGCTAATAACTTTTTTTTTGGCTTAACTGGGGATTGAACTCTGGCCCTTGTGCTTTATGAGGCAAGTGCTTATTCTACTGAGCTATCTCCTGAGCCCATCAGGGTTGGACTTGTAATGATTTGCCTGTTTACAGCCTCTCAAGAGCTGGGCTTATAGTCACACGCCACCATGCCCAGTCTGGCACCACATACTAAAAGCTCAATGTAGAAATATTTATTTCATTGTTCATGATGACCCTACTAGCTTGTCTGTAGTAGAATAGATTAAAACAATCACAATATAGCCATGCATTGAAAATTTATATAGCCATAAATTTTAGTAAGTAGTAAAAAGGAGTGAGAGGGGCCCAGCAGGATGGCTGGGGCCCGGCGGGATGGCTCAGTGGTCTAAAGCGCCTGCTTGGGAAACTTTGGGCAGCTTCAGGGACCGCGGTTCAATCCCCGGCACCACATGCTGTGCCAGCCCTGCCCTTGAGGCGGGCTGAGCCGGCCATTAAAAAAAAAATAAGTGAATAAACAAACAAAAGGTTCTGAAACAAGAAAAATAAAAAAAAAAATAAAAAATTAAAAAAAAATAAAAAGGAGTGAGAAATCTTCACTTTAAAATGATGAATTGTGTGTTACATGAACTTCACTTCAGTTGGAAAAAGAAAGGAATGAATAAATCTCAGAAGTAATTATGGGAGGTTGTGCATGGTGGTGCACAGGAAGCTGGGGGAGGAGGGTTGCTGTGAGTTGGAGGCAAGCTTGGGCTATATACCACGTTCAGGGCCATCCTAGCACACATAGTGAGACCTTATCTCAAAAACAAATAACCAGAAGGGCCGGCCAAGTAGCTCAGCAGATTAAAGTGTCTGCAAATGGGGTGGGGGGAGTGGGAGGATGG
>PVJA010036256.1:0-21186 GCA_004027025.1 Myocastor coypus | reverse complement strand
TGAGCTCACTTTTGTAGCCCAGGCTGGTCTCGAACTCGCACCAATCCTCCTGCCTCAGCCTCCTGAGTGCTGGGATTACAGGCGTGTGCCTCCACGCCCGGCAAAGCTGGTCTTTAGTAAGTGCATTCTCATATTATTAAAATAGACATACTGAAGATATCTTAAATACATCATCAATTACTGCTGCAGAAGGCTGAGACTAGCTGCAGGCTCTCAGACCAGAATCACCTCCACCTAACCTGAGGTGTATAATTTTTCATCTTCCTCCTGCATGCAGTGCTCCTTTCTGGGTCTCCCATGTAATGTACTAGAGTTTGGGTGAAATGTCATATCACATAATATCAGCTAAGGAATGGGTTTAATAAGAAAAAGAAGGACTAGAGAGATAGCTGGGCAGTCTAAGCCCAGCTGGAAAGGCAGTCTAAGCACCTGCCTGGAAAGTGCAGGGACCCAGGTTCAATACCCAGTACCGAATGCAGTGCCGGCCCTGCCCAAGCATGCACTGAGACAACCACTGAAACTGGGCGAGGTGGTGCACACCTGTAATCCCAATGCAGGGGAGGCTGAGATGGGAGGACCACTATGAGTCTGAGCTGTGCAGCAAGACCTTGTACCAAATACATACATAAATAAAAGATCTTTTTAAAGAGGAAGAAAAAAATGGTAAGACCAGGATATGTGAGCTAGACAAAGAGCACCTCTTCAGGAGGAGGCATGCTAGCCATGCTGACCTGTACATGGGTCTCCCTTCCTGCATGGTAAACACAAACCAGCTCGAGTACCAGATGCCAAGCAGTCGAGTTTGGGGGCCAGCTATTTCCAGGAGTTGTTTAGAATGCCAGAACCCAACACTGGGAGATTCTGCAGCCTCTAGCCATCCCTACCCCCACACACATGCACATGCGTGGCGGGAGAGCCCCACCTATAGCAGAAGCTGAACCTAGACGGTGCCCCTCCAGCCGGGGAAAGACGGCCCAAGGCCTCATGTGCCTCTGGCCCAAGCAACCCAGGGAAACACAGAGGGTTATTTGGGATGGTTCTGCTCTCCACATAGTAGTTAATTTATAGGCAAAAGCAAAAGGTACAAATGATCGTTTTTATTTTCATTTCTTAGATTACTCATGAATTTGTGCCTTTTCTTGTGCTTTTCGCCAGGTAGATTCTTGCTCTGGTCTGTTTATGGACCGTGTCCATTTCTCTCTGAGAATGTTAATGTCTTATTCTTTAAACAGTAGTCATGTCACATAGAATGTCTTTTAATCATTAAGATTATCATGTGGGTTTTATTTTTAGACATCTTGGTGACTTTTTTAATTTAATATAGAGCATCTTTGTTATTTCCCCAGTACCCATACTGTCCTCATCCCTGTAATATCCTAATGCTTTGCAGGGGACCTGAATAGCCCCCTGGAGAGCTGCTGAAACACCCAGCTGTAGGTGCAGTAGGCAGACTCGGGCCAGGCCAGCATGACCGAGATCCCTCACCACCCTGGCAAGCACAAGATCCAACCGGATCTAATCAGGGTGAGTTTCCTGATTCTTGCTATCAGTGTTTACATAAGGATCACCTCCATTTCTTGCTAAATAAGAATAGTGATGTGTACGCCCTCAGGCGCTGCAGGCAACCACCCTGAGGCTCACTTTAGGATGAAAGGCATAGCGGAAATGCAGAGAAGAGATGAACTAAGTATGGGGCCACCCCGAGCTCCCTGAAGGGAACCCACTGTTGGATTATTCAGTCACAGAAGCTCAAGGTGTATACTGAGCAGGACATGCTAGAATACACATCCTAGCTGTACACAGCCTGCATCTTTCTTTTATGATTTTTATATGTATTTGGTACAGGGTCTCACTGTACAGCTCAGACTTATAGTGATTCTCCTGTCTCAGCCTCCCCAATGCTGGGATTACAACCATGTGCCAGCATGGCCAGTTTCAATGGCCAATACCGTGTGCCAGAGGTTCTGGGGCCAGCAAAGCATGAGGTACTAGAGATTAAACTCGATAGCCAGGTGTGGTGGTGCACGCCTGTAATCCCAGCACTTGGGAGACAGAGGCAGGAGGATCACTGCGAGTTCGAGACCAGCCTGGGCTACAAAAGTGAGCCCAAGGCCAGCCTGAACTGCATAGCAAGACCCTGTCTTAAAAAATTAATTAATTAATTAATTAATTAACTCAAATCCTTATGTTTGCAGGCAGGTGCTTAGACCACTGAGCTATCTCCCCAGCCACCTGAATCATTCTACTCAGGCTGTGTCCATTCTAATTGGTTATCATTAATGCTACAGTGGTTGTTAAATATTTTTATACCATCCTTATACATCATAATAATTCTTCTTTTTTATGTATTTAGTGCAGGGTCTACCAGATATCACTACACAGATCAGACTCATAGTGATCCTCCTGTTTTTAGTCTCCCAAGCACTGGGATTACAGGTGTGCACCATCATGCCCAGTCTCAATCGCTGTCTAGTGGCCCCTGGGAGTAGTGTCAACACAGCACACCAGGCATTGAACCCCAGCCCCTGCGTCTGCCTAAGCAGGTGCTTTAATCCCCCTGAGCTATCTGGCCAGGCGCCCATTGACTTTTCATGCTTACCTGGGAGTCTGTCCAAGGTCCAGGCCCCTTCTCTAGATATGGGCAGCAGGCACTGTAAGGGAGCCTCTGTGAGTCCCTGGTCCAGCAGAGGCCTCGTAGAAACCTGTGAAGCTTTGAGGCCTCAGAGGGCAAGGCAAGGCCACAGCTTGTCTTGGGCTCTAACCTCAGTTAACCAGATAAAGATGGCTGCCGCGGCAGGCATCTCACTCCTGCAGTGAAGGTCAACCTGGAAAGAAGATGGCTCTCCTAAATAACACCATCTGTTACTCAGAGAAGTCTTTGAACTGACTCCCAAGGCCCGGCTATTTCCTGCACTTGTCACTCTAACTGCTTCCTGTGTTGGAAAACCAAATTATGTAGGCTGCATGCATTTGGACTCAACACAACAAAACAAAAAAAAGTCGATTGCCTTAAACCTTGGAGATTGGGCATTGATCTGGGATAGCATCTAATTTTGCCTTAGCTAGTTAGTGTTGCCTTAACAATGTCTTTGCAAGTCCCAGTTTCCTAGTTAGAATTGTCTACCATCTTTCTTACCTGGGGAAACCCCCTAATGAAGCCCCTATTTCCCCCTTAGACTCTTTTCAGATAATTTTCCATTGCTTGTAGAATGATATGAGCACAGAATTCTCCTGGACTTATGCAACTCATACTCACGTAATTTAATTTTTTAGTAGCTCACTTGCATACGTTCAGTTCTCTTTCTCCTTACTCATATTTCATCGGGGTCTATGAACATTTAATAGATCATATAAACATAGTAGCAGATGCAACTGACATAATCTGCTTGGGACACCTATTACCTGAAGGACCTAACTGGCAGCTCAGAGGAAGCCTGAGCATTCCGTTGGGGGACAGCGGACAGCATGAATGACACTGGGACGTGAGGGGTTGGGTGGGTGGGGCTTAGTCAGCGGGACACAGCTGAGCTGTTTCCTCCTTAATTCCCTTGGGAATTTCTTGTATATGTGTGCATATCAAGTTGTTCCACCGTGGCCTGTACATCACATTCTAGACGTAAGATTGTGCTGACTTCATCAAATAAACCTGACAATATCGTTTTCATGTAGTTTATGAAGCACAAGACTTACATTTATTAATGAACAGCCAGTTTCACCAGTAACCCAGTGCAAATAAGGAACATTGGACTGTGTATACAACTACTTCCTCTCAGCTCAAAGAGAAGAAATTTTTTCTTTCTTTCTTTCTTTCTTTTTCTTTCTTTCTTTTCTCTCTTTATCTTTTTCTTTTTCTTTCCTTTTTCCTTACCAATATCAATCAGAAATTTCCTCATGTCTACACCTTATGCTCTGTGTAATTGTTATGAAGACAACACTATGCAGTGTCAGTTATTGTGAATGTACTACTAACATGTTTTGAAACTATCTTACTGTTATTTCCTATTAAAAATGATAAAATTTTTTAAAAGATGCAAAAAAGAAAAAAAGAAGAACAGAAAACTCTTTTAGAGGCAGCTCCAGCTGTTTCTTTCAGGGTTGTTGTTCTATTCTGACTGTGCAGTTCTCTGCATGAGTTTTAGCAATGTGTTTCTTCAGAAAAGCTTCTACTTCATCAGGGAGAGTTCTAGATGCATGGCATTCTCTTCTAAATTCTTTTTTTTTTTTTTTTTTTTTTTGTCTTTTTGAGACAGGGTCTCGTTATGCAGTTCAGGCTGGCCTTGAGCTCACTTTCGTAGCCCAGGCTGGTCTCAACTCGCACCGATCCTCCTGCCTCAGCCTCCCGAGTGCTGGGATTACAGGCGTGCGCCACCACGCCCGGCTTCTCTTCTAAATTCTTAACTTTTAGTCAGGCATGGTGGCACAAATCTGCAATGCCAGCCCTCACAAGGCCAAAGCAAGAGATTCATCACAAGTTTGAGGCAGGACTGGGCTCCATAGTGAGATCCTGTTTGAAACAAAAAAGAAGGAAGGAAGGAAGGAAGGAAGGAAGGAAGGAAGGAAGGAAGGAAGGAAGGAAGGAGAGAAAGAAACAAAGAAAGAAGGGAAGAAAGAGAACACTACTTCATTAGGAAGATTTCCAAATACATTATATCCTCATCTAAATTTTTTAGCTTTGGGTGGGCGAGATAGCCCAGTGGACTAAAGTGCCTGCTTAGGCAGAGCGCAGCAGCAGCGTTTCGATCCCTGGAGTGCGCTGAGACATCCAGTGAGACTGGACATGGTGACTCGCACCTGTGATCCCAGTGCTTGGGAGCCTGAAAATAGGCGAGTCTCAGGGAGTCTGATCTACGCAGTGAAACCCTGCAGACGCTGTGCTAAATACATAAAAATAAATAAATGAATAAATAAGTTTTTTTAGCTTTAACTAAGAAATTTTTAAGCACTAATAAAAGTGGACAGAACAACATCATGAGTCCCAAGTGCCCCTTGCCCTGCTCCATCCAGTCGCCCTGCGCACTTCTGCCAACCCTCCTTCATGTAGTCCTCTCTGACTTCTATAAACAGATCACTGTATTTTAAAAGAAAGCCCAGGCTTCCTGTCAACCCACTCACAAATACCAGAGATTCCTTTTTTTTTTTTTTTTTTTGTCTTTTTGAGACAGGGTCTCATTATGCAGTTAAGGCTGGCCTTGAGCTCACTTTTGTAGCCCAGGCTGGTCTCAAACTTGCACCAATCCTCCTGCCTCAGCCTCCCAAGTGCTGGGATTACAGGCGTGAGCCACCACACCCAGCAATACCACAGATTCTTCTCACAGAAGAGAACATTCTTATATAAAAGTTCATTCTCTAGGGGCTGGGGAGATAGTCCTGTGGCACAAGTACCTGCCTGGCAAGTGCAAGGTCATAAGTTCGAACCCTGATTCCACAAATAATTAAATAAATAAATATTCATTCTCATCTCAACCAAAAAGCCCAAAGCTCATTCATGAAAACTATGAAGTGGTGCTGAATAAAAGCTAAACAACACCTTAAAAAAAAAAAAAAGTATCAGCTTTTCTATGTCAATAACTTCTACCTCATATTTTAAAGTTTCTTCCCCCTCTCTCTCTCATTCTCTCTCCCCCTCCCTCCCTCTCCCTCCCTCTCCCTCTCTCTCTCTCTCTCTCACTACCCAAGAATTCCTTGAACAGTGGCACCAGCTCTTCAGGAACTAGTGGTTCAGACTCACGCATCCCTTCTACGGTGTCTCTATTCTCTAATTCCAAGAGCTCTGCTAGTACTCCAGGGTGTCCCACTTCCTCCTGCTTCCCTTAGGTGGTTTTTTGTGTGTGTGTGTGTTTCCTGGGCTGAATAATAAATCCCTGGGGAATTTCCATTTACTTCTGAACACAATTTTGGCCTCACCTTATTGATGTTCTCATTAATTCATATTTTCTACATTTAAAAGGAAAATACAAGGCCAGCAAGATAGCTTAGTAGACTAAATGCCTGCTTTGGTAAGCATAGGGACCAGGGTTCAATTCCCAGTCCTGCATTCTGTGTTGGCCCCACCCCCAGGGCATGGTGAGCCAACAACTGAGTCCAGGGTGGTGGAGCACACCTATGATCCCAGCGCTGGGGAGGATGAAAACAGGAGGCTCACTACCTTAACCACCAAGCAGAAAAGTTTAACCATGAGGCATAAAAAGTAAAGCCACATTAGTATGCTGAGCTGGGGCTAGGGAGATAGCTCCGTGGCACAAATGCCTGCCTGGCAAGTGCAAGGTCATGAGTTTGAACCCTGGTCCCACACACACAAAAAAAAAAAAAAAAAAAAAAAAACTTAAGTCAACAGCTGCCAACACTGCCAGTTCTGCCAATAACCCACTACCATTATGGAATATTGCTCTGTGTATATACAACTACTTTCTCTTAGTTCAATGAGAAGAAATATTAGTACCAATGGTGTTTAGGAGAGTTACCATGTCTGCATCTTATACTCTGAAAAACTACTATTAAGATAACAATGCCCATTGTATTAATTATTGTGGTTATCCTACTATCGTGTTTTGAAACTGTCTCAATGTTATTTCTTATGAAAAGTAATAAAAAATAGAGCTTAAAAAATAAAGTAAGTATGTAATCCCAGCACTCGGGAGGCTGAGGCAGGAGGATTGGTGCGAGTTCGAGACCAGCCTGGGCTACAAAAGTGAGCTCAGGACCAGCCTCAACTGCATAGCGAGACCCTGTCTCAAAAAGACAAAAAAAAATAAAAATAAAGTAAGTAAATGTCTACCTTGAGCCATGAATTATGTAAACTGCTTCCCATGTTTCTTTCCTTTTTCATGTCTCCATGCATGGGAGTTTCTGTTTCAATATTTACGTTACTTGTGAACCATCTGCTTCCTTGCACCTACCTTCCTGTTCTAGTGCTTAGTACACTACATATCCTAAAACATTGCACCAACACAAAGATTAATTTTAAATGACATGTGTATGGCCGGGCGCGGTGGCTCACGCCTGTAATCCCAGCACTCGGGAGGCTGAGGCAGGAGTATCGCTGCGAGTTCGAGACCAGCCTGGGCTACAAAAGTGAGCTCAAAGCCAGCCTGAACTGCACAGTGAGACCCTGTCTCAAAAATCAAAAAAAAATAAATAAATAAATAAAATAAATAAATAAATAAATAAATGACATGTGTTGACTTTAAAGAACCATTTTTAATGTCCTGTGTGGTGATGCATGGCTACAATTGTAGCACTCAGAAGGCTGAGGTAAGAGAACTAGAGTTCAGATCAGCCACAGCTACACAGTGTGGCCCATCACACACAAAAAAAATTTTTTTAATACTTTTTCAGTCTTAAAACTATTTACAGTCAGTCAATTAGACTGTATTTAGCAAAGTTCAGTATTTCCTACCAACTCTTTTCTTTTTTTCTTTTCTTTTCCTTTCTTTTTTGTTTACTGTATTCAGTTGTTGAAGGGTCTCACTATACAGCTCAGCCTCATGGTGCTCCTCCTGCTCTCAGCCTCCCCAGCGCTGGGATGCTAGGCACACTCCAGTATGCCCCCCACTCTGGCTGGCTCAACCTGCCCTGAGAGCGCATACAGATGCGCCTCCACAAACCCCCTGGGAATTGTTGGGCTTATGATTCCATAAAAGAAAACACACAATTAATTACCTAGGGTTTTGGCATAATTTAATTAAGTGCATGAAGTTCTTACAAAAGTTGACGCCCTGCCTCCTCCCTCACAAACCTGCAGAAAGGGCCAAGCTTAAACCCAGAATATTCAACAATAACAAGGAAGCTGAGAGTCAAGATCTTGAGGCAGTAGAGAATAGAGAGTTTTGGTGGAGTAGAAATAAAACAGAAAGAACAGTGGTGGATTAAGTCCCCATGACTACTACTAGTTTACAATGTGTACTCATAGTAATCAAAATTTAAACTATTTTTCGCTTATAGATGAAAAACATCTGTTAATCTTCCATAAGGATGGGAGGCTGAGGCAGGAGGATCAGTGCGAGTTCGAGACCAGCCTGAGCTACAAAAGTGAGCTCAAGGCCAGCCTGAACTGCATAGCGAGACCCTGTTTCAAAAAGACAAAAAAAAAAAAAAACTTCCATAAGGAAAGCTCTTGCAATCACTCATGTGTAAATAAAGGCTACTCATTTTGCTCTGCATTGAAAAGATGTGCTCGTCTTCCCTCCTACCCTCATTGGGTTTCTCTGAGTCTTTCTTCTTCCCTGACTGCTTTCCTCTCTCCTCAGGTTATTGTTCCCTGGAAGCTGAGGCTGGACCTCAGCAGTTCGACACACTCAAGAAATTGCTATCTCATGTTATGTGTTACAGCTCCTCTCCAAAAAATAAAAGATAGTGACACTCTATGGACCAGGTGGAAATGACCTCGAAACTGCTAGCCTGTGGGTGAGAGGTTTAGAGGAAGTAAGCAGATAACTAAAGAAAATCTTTCACTCTAATAGAAACTGCTGACTAAAACCCAGAAAACAGGAAGAGAATTAATGTTAAGAAAGTCACCAACACTATTTATTTTTTTGTTTTGTTTTGTCTTTTTTTTTCTTTTTGAGACAGGGTCTCACTATGCAGTTCAGATGGCCTTGAGCTCACTTTTGTAGCCCAGGCTAGTCTCGAACTCGCATGGATCCTCCTGCCTCAGCCTACCAACACTATTTAAATCAACAGATAAAGTTACTATAAAAAGAAAACCAATGGGCCTGGTGGGATGGCTCAGTGGTCTAAAGCACCTGCTTGGGAGCTTGAGCGGCAGCACCACATGCTGTGCCGGCCTTGCCCTTAGGGCGGGCTGAGCCAGCCATAAAAAAATGAGTGAATAAACAAACAAACAAACAAAGGTTCTGAAACAAGAAAAAATAAATAAATAAAAATTAAAAAGAAAAGAAAACCCAAAGGACGAACTTTATTTTTTTTTAAGAATTTTTTATTTTATTTATTATTTTTATTCTTGTTTCAGAACCTTTGTTTATTCACTAATCTTTATGGCCGGCTCAGCCCACCCTGAGGGCAGGGCTGGTGCAGCATGTGGTGCCGGGGATCGAACCACGGTCCCTGAAGCCACCCAAGCTTCCCCAAGCAGGCGCTTTAGACCACTGAGCCATCCCGCTGGGCCCAAAGGACGAACTTTAAACATTTTAATAAATTGTGTTAGTCTCCTCTAAGAGATGAGTTAGAGAATACTAACCAGGAAAAATGATAAGAGGGCTGGCCAAATAGCTCTGCGGATTGAAATACCCGCTAAGGCAGATGCAGGGGTCAGAGGTTCAGTCTTCCCAAGTGTTGTGCCAGCCTCATCCCTGGGGCATGCATTAGACAACTGAGACTGACATGGTGGTTCACACCTGTAATCCCAAGCACTTGGGAGGCTGAAAACAGGAGAATCACAAGTCCAATCTGTCTAGTGAGGCCCTATAGACCCTGTACTAAATACATTTTTTAAAACAGAATAAGAAATTATGAGACAAAAAGAAGCAGAAGTCAAACAGGCAGCTGTTGACATAAAAAACAAAACATTACCAAACAACTTTCTAAAGAGAGCTCTGAATGTTTAATTATTTGACCAATCTTATATACCTATATCTAGTAATCTAAGCAGACTTGATGATGAAAATATGTAATACAAACATTGTTAAATTTTTGTTCTTGTTTTGAAATTCTATACTATACGTACTCTTGTTACTCTTTTTCTATCTTTGTTTCTGCTATTTTTACTCTTTAAAATAATTTTTTTTTTTTTTTGGTCTTTTTGAGACAGGGTCTTGCTGTAGAGTTCAGGCTGGCCTTGAGCTCAATTTTGTAGCCCAGGCTGATCTCGAACTCTCACCGATCCTCCTGGCTCAGCCTCCCGAGTGCTGGGATTACAGGCATGCGCCACCACACCTGGCTTCTTTACAATAAAATTTTAAATATTCAAGAAAGAAAGAGAGAGAGAGAGAGAGAGAGAGAGAGAGAGAGAGAGAGAGAGAGAGAGAAAGGAAGAAAGAAAGAAAGAAAGAAAGAAAGAAAGAAAGAAAGAAAGAAAGAAAGAAAGAAAGAAAGAAAGTTCTGTGTGCCATCTTATTTCCTGAACCTTTGATTTATTCTGCAAAGCAACTGCACTGAGTAGAAAAGTCTTGCTGGACATGATGACACACATCTGTTATCTCAGCAGTCAGGAGGATCACTGCCAGTTCAAGGCCAGTCTGGGCTAGAGAGTGAGCCCAAGGGCAGCCTGAACTGCATAGCAAGTCCCTGTCTCAAAAAGACAAAGGAAATTCTCAAGTCATACCTATGTGCCCTAAAATCCGCCACTCTCATTCCATTTGCTTTTGCCTCTCTTCTCAGCAGGGAAAGAACTGAGTCGGGCCTGTGTGTTATTCTCTCACAGGTTGAGGAGAGGTGCGAGTGAGAGTGTGCAACCCTACGGGAGCTTATTGGTGCAAGCCTAAACGTCCATCCAAGTGTGTCCAGGCACGGCTCCCTTACTACTGAGTTCACAGGCATATGCTTCCTCATCTGATTAAGGCTGAGCAGGGAGTCGTCAGCCTAAGTCTGGCTCTGCTCCTCGAGTTCCCAAAGTGGTAACTGCAGCCTGATTTAGTATGTAAACAAGTCAAATGAACTGGGAGAGCAAGAGCCAATCACAGCACCCAGGCTTCGACCAATCCCCAGCAGCAACAAATCACACCATGCCCACAGCCAGCCTGGTGTTTTCTCTGCCTGGCTTCTGCAGACCTGCAAATGCTGCTAGCCATGCTGCCCGGCAGCGTTCCTGAAACCCGCTCTGCTTCTGCTTCTGCTTCTCGGTGCTGCCAGACTCGAGTCCTTGCTAGCTTAGTCCAACTCTGTGAAATTGGATTCGCCGGAAACATTTCTGTCGACACTCATGTGTCAGCCAGCGTTCAGCTGAAGATAACACAAGGCACAAGTGGAAGGGGAATGACAGCCCATCTTAACTGTGTCAGCTCGGCTGTGTTGAGAAACACCATGAGATTAACGAGCACGCTTCTGAGTGTGTTTCTGTGGTCGCGGAGATGTAATCTGGGGTACTATGTCCAATCCCTCACCCCTTCCTCTCTGGGCCTTCAATCTACTCTGTCTCTGTAGTGAACTGCGCACTTCTGCTCCCCAAGGCCCTTCCTACCCTGAGGATTCCACCTTGAAGCCGGTTAGCCATAAGACTCAATCCTCCGGAACCGTGAACCAAATTACACCTCTCATCTTTTAAACTGTGAGTATCCGATATTGCATCCAGCAACAGGAAAGCTAACGGATACGGGCAGAGAGATTTATTGCAAGATACTAAGTCATTTGTAAAATTACCAGGACAGTAACAAAAAAGATCCTCGACCTGCACAGTTCACTCAGTACCATAGCCACGCGTAAGTACCGAATACCTGAGATGTGCCTAGACTCAAGAGGGGCACACTTGAGTCCAACATGAAGCAAACCGAATAAAAAATGCAAGCCTATGTATCTCAATAATATTTTCTACTGCCTGCCTGTGGAAACTGTAATGTAATTGGTATACTGGGTAAGAATGAATTGTCAGAATTAATGTGATCTGTTTGTAGTATTCTTTTCACTGATCCTACTAAAAATTTTTAACTATTTACTTGTGTCCTATTCAGTTTCTATAAGCCAGCTCTGCTCAGACTGAGCTGCCTGAGTGACTCCAGCAGGAGTCACTGTCACTGCCCCAGGCTGTGGATGCCCAAGACGCTGGCTGCAGAGACAGGAGCCTCTGCCCCCAACAGAAAGCACACTGGGGAGGGGGGATACAAAGCCACCTCTAGAGCTGCCCCTGCCATTTTCATTGCCAGAAACAGGGTGCCCCATGACCTCCTCTTTCCCACATGACCCAGCTTGAATCCAGTCCTGCTTGAGTGCGTCTTCCTGGCAGAACCTGAGTCACATAGGTAGTTTTTAGCAATGCCAGGAAGAAGAAAATCTGGCTTCCCAACCTCTGCAATTTCAGGAGAGGCGGCGGGAGATGCAGACCTACAATGGCCAGCACAGTTTCAATGGCAGGAGTGCTTGTTTCTTCCTTACTGACGTAACTAATTCTTCCATAGAATCACATAACATTGGGCCAGGAATGGAGAGAGAGAGAGAGAGAGAGAGAGAGAGAATCAACTAGTGCTTATAACATGCTTTTCTATTATTTTTCTCTGCACTCAGAAAAATCTTAGACTCCCTAGTGCTATGGCTACAGATGTGTGCCACCACAGGTAGGTAGGTAGGTAGATAGATAGATAGACAGACAGACAGACAGACAGACAGACAGACATAGATGATAGTAAAATAGACCAGGAAAGAAAACAGAATTAGAGCTAATTTGGAATGCAATAGTTGGTATGAGTTCAGGAAAAATGATCCTCAGTTGTGTGGAGCTAGTTCAGGTTTAGTAAAATGAATTAAAACGTTATATGAGGAACTAAAGATGCTCACCTAACAAAGGGTCTGAGGGGGCCTGCGGCTTAGCTTGGTTATTTAAGCACCTGATCGGGCAAGTGCAATCAGGTGCAGGAGACCAGGGTTCCATTCCTAGCTCCACAAGCCTCACCTGCCCTTAAGGCAGCCAGACCAAGTCAAAAATAAATAAATAAATAAATAAAAATCCTCCTCATATTTTTTTCAGGTTAGCTCAGAGTGGTTTAATCACCTACGCAAGTAATCCCAGTCAGGTACAGGGGCTGGAGCTTCAGTCCCCACGCCCACCCAAAAGACAACCTTAGCCAGCCCCCCCAAAAAAAATCCTTCTTTTTAGGGCTTTCGAGCTTGGGGACCCAAATGAGGAGAAGTTCCTAGAGAAGGAGAAATACAATAGTCTTCAAGTGTTTGAAGGCTGTTATGTAAAAAGGAAGTTGGGCTTGTCCTGAATTGCAAAGGTTAGGCAAGGGCTGTTTGATTTAGATCTAACATGTACCCGCGTTCTCCTGTGTTTGGAAAGTGGCAGCCTCGTTGGGGCGCTAGAGTCACCAGTGGACTTTCCTGCGGGTGAGCTCTGTAGCTGGGTGTGCTGTTGAGAAGGCTGGGGCAGCCCACTGGGAAGTGACACAGGAGCATGGATTCTTGTCCCCAGCTCCTCCCCACCTACTTGTTTACATGCCCTGAGCTGCTGTCCTCTACCCATGCCCCTCCGCCATGACACTTCCGCTATGAGGGCAGCTGACCGCAGGCTGAGGCCGGGAGCCCAAGTAGTTTCTCTTCCTTTTCGTTGCGGTGCTGGGTGATTTGTCTCAGCAGCCAGAACGTGACTAAGACCAGAACCAACAGGCAGAAGCTTGGCAACAGCAAATCAGAGCTGTGGACCTCCTGGTAAGAGTGATCATCGCTTGGAACAGGCGGTCTCGTCACATCTTCATGCCGGGGTTGGGGAGACTAGTTCCTGTACAGAGTATTCAAGAGTCCTCAGGATGATTCATCGAAAACACCCCAAATGTCCTTCCCAATCTTAAAATTTGACAACACAAAGACTAACAAAGAGCTTATGGAAAAAATAATAGCTCATTATAACACAGGACTATGGCTTGGATTCTGGCCAGGAGAGCATTCGTGGGAAAACTGTTGAAAATCAAAAACTTACGTAAGGTTCATAAGTTACTCAGTGTTGTATCAGTGTCAATTTTCTAGCTTCAATAATTAGACTGTGGCTATCTAATATATTAGCAGAAGTTAGAAGAAGCTTACATAGGAGCTCTATGGGAGTGGGGCACCAGAAATGAGACTCAGGACCTTGCACTTGCCAGCCACGCACTTGTGCTATATCTGCAGACAGGAACTCTATTATTTTTGTAACTTTTTGTAGTTATAAAATTATTTCAAAATATATATTTTTAATTAAACAGTAAGGGAGCCAGGCCTGGTGACGCATGCCTATAATTCCAGAACTGGGAGACAGGAGGATCAGTGCAAGTTTAAGACCAGCCTGGGCTGCAAAAAAATGAGCTTAGCTGGGCGTGGTGGCACACGCCTGTAATCCCAGCGCTTGGGAGGCTGAGGCAGAAGGATCAGTGCAAGTTCGAGACCAGCCTGGGGTACAAAAATGAGCTCAAGGTCAGCCTGAACTGCATAGTGAGACCCTGTCTCAAAAAGACAAAAAGACAAAAAAAAAAAAAAAAAAAAAAAAAAAAAAAAAAAAAAAAAAAAATGAGGTTAAGGCCAGCCTGAACTGCATAGTGAGACCCTCTCTCAAAATGACAAAAAAAAAAAAAAAGTAATACAAAAAATATATATAAAACATCTCTAATATCTAGTTTGTAGAGAATGCTCTGTAACCTCCCCAGTCCCTCAGCCTGACTGCCCTGGAATTCATTTTCAGTTATGATTTACACACTAAGCTCATGGAAAGAAAAACAAATACACATTATGTGGCAGGTGCTATTGCAATAAAGCAGGCCATGGTCTCAGTGTGAAATTCACAGTCAGGTTCGGGGGGAGGGGGGAGGTGTGGGGCTTTCAAAGGCTCACTGGGGGACACCCCCCCCAGCTGAAAAGCCCCCTTCAGAGCCAGCGTGTACTTATGCACTTCTCCCAAATGTTTCTTGTGACCGCCTCAGCCCCTGCTCAGAAGTCCAGCTTGTTGCTCAGATCCCTTCCACCCACCCACCGTCCTCTTACCCCCAAACCAGCCGAGGAAGCTCCTGGACAACATGTCTCCTACCATCCATCACCAATGCCAGCCTGGCATACAATTCTCCCCAGAGACCTCCCTCCTTGTCCAATCCCCACCAGCTTCCCGCATTCCAAACTCACCAAGCAGGAAGCAAACCTCTGCTTCCGTTTCCTCAGGGCCTTCAGCTCCAGAAGACATGGGTCCACTTCACAAGCTCTCCCACACCATTTTCCTCCAATCCTAGAATACCACAGTGTCTCCTGAAGGCCAAGGCGGAGAGCTGTAGAGATACAGCTCAGCAGTCTCAGTGCCTGCCTGGAAAGCACAAGAACTTGATTTCAATCCCCAGTACCACATACCATGCCAGCCCTGCAACCCCGGGAAACTCTGTGCCAGCCACCAAAACAGAAAGCTCAAGGAAAATGTCACAGCGCTGTCTACCAACTGCCCTAGAGATGCTCCTCAGTCCCTGTTATCCTGCATTGGCTAGACGTATATGGAATAGGGACTGATGATCATCTGTAACTGTTCTCACAACCCCTAGTGCTAGTACCCTGTTCAGACAGCTGGAGACACTTGTCACCTTTTGTTGGCAGCTCAGTGGCTTTGGGTGCAATTTCAAGACACCATGATCCATTGGCTACCTAGTTAGCCATAAAATACACCACCATGACTTCCACATGAGCCTCCAGCCTCTTTAGGGCTTTCTGAAGACCTCATACAATGGGAAGCCAAGGAACCAGGACTGTTGGCAGAGTTCTATGTCTGGACTGCTACGATAAGACTTTTGGAAAGATTCAACCTGCCAACTTTTGCAATGGTTACATAAGCACTTCTGGCTGACCCTCCATGGAGCGCATTCCAGGAAACTGAGCAGTCCTTAGAGAGGCAGTTATATAACTGAAAGCAAAAGAGCTGTAGCTGAGGTGTAGGCATATGCTTTGGGCTTTGCAAAATGTATAGAATAAGAGGAAAAGAATTAAGATATACTTAAATGCAATATCATAGAGAGGGGACTTAAGTCACTGTTAGGGTTTGTGTCTGGATTTCCCCCTCCCCCAAAACGTCACACAGTCATGGGGGGTGATTTTCGGAGGCAGCTGAAACTGGAGTTTGTGATCAATTAATGTCTAGTGCTGGGATTACGGGTGTGAGTGCACCACCCTAGGGCGGGTACCCTGCACACAAGGGACAGAAAGAGCCTTCTCTTGTGCTCCTCCCTTTGCATCCTTGTGGCTTTGTTGCCTCCACTGCCATGACTCGCTGCTGCTCTGCCATGTCACCCTGCCTTGCAGCCAGCTGATTATGGATGTCACAAACTATGAACTAAGTAAACCTGTCCTGCCTTCATTTTGGGCATCAGGTATTTTGTCACAGCAATGAGAGAAAAGTAACCAAGACAGTCACTGTGAATCATCCCAAGGACTATGGAACCCATTTTTGGGCTCAATAGTACTCATTCATTCCCTGAGTTCTTGTGAGTCTTTGGGGTCTGCACTGGGCTGGTGTTGCCAAGTAGGAATCAGAACGAAAAGGAAAATCCATAATGAACTAAGTGACCAGCCAAGGAAATTCACCACCTGTGGGTCTCACACATGAATGTACTGGATAACCAATGGGAAGGAAGGAGGGATGGCTGAGGACTGAGAAATGGGAAGGAGGAGGTGGTGAGACAGCCAGCATTCAGGATCCCTTCCCCCTTTGCAGAGCTGAGTTCTGCGTTCTGGAAGGCCTGGGTGTGAGACATGATAAAGTGCTGGCAATGTGCACGGAATAGGATGAGGGACAGAGGGAATCGGTCTGGTCACAGGAATTAATTTCAAACAAGGGCCGGGCCCAACGTAAGAGGTGTGTTCCATATGGCAGGCTAGACACAAGATTCTCATCAGGTAGACCTGGCCCAGCCAGAGGGAATTCAGGTAGCCAGGGAGTGAGGGAATACAGAGAGATGGTCAGAAATGCAGGACCTGGGGTGAGGATCTGTGAAACAAGTGAGCAACAACAATGAATGGGCCTCTCTTCCCTCTTTACTCTCCTTTCTTTCTTTCTTTCTTCCTTCCTTCCTTCCTTCCTTCCTTTCTTTCTTGTGATAAAATTCTGGGACACACAAAATACTTCACTTCCTGCTTATAAGCCACACATAAGAAAGAGTAGGGACAACAAGGTATAGAGAAGTTCGCTGGCCCTGTCCACGAACATGGGGAGCAGCTGCAAGAGAAGCAGTAGTGGAACAAGAAGGCTGGCAGCCCCTGCCAGGGGAAGGACGCGATCTTGCAACCTGCTTAATCCCACTTTGATGAAGAAGCAGAAACAAGGAGATCCAGGGAAGAAATGTGGAGGACCTAGATTAATTTTGCTGCCCATGACAAATTACCACAACTGGGGCCAGGGAGATAGCTCTGTGGCACGAGTGCCTGACTGGAAAGTGCAACGTTGTGAGTTCGAACCCTGATGCCACAAAAAAAAAAAAGCTTTTGTTACTTAACACACCAAAGAATTCACTTAGGGTCTATAGGGTCTGAGTCTAGTAACCAATGTCTTTGGGCTAAAATAAATGTATCAACAACTGAATTAATTTTTTTTTTTTTCTTTTTGAGACAGGGTCTCACTATGCAATTCAGGCTGGCCTTGAGCTCACTTTTGTAGCCCAGGCTGGTCTCGAATTCACACCAATCCTCCTGCCTCAGCCTCCCGAGTGCTGGGATTACAGGCATACACCACCACGCTTGGCTTTGAATTGATCTTTTTTTTTTTTTTTTGGTGGGACTGGGGTTTGAACTCATGACCTTGAATTTGCCAGGCATGCACTTATGCCACAGAGCTATCTCCCCAGCCCCTATTGAATTGATTCTTGAAAGCCCCAAATAATAATATTCCCTACTCTATTTATTGATTTATTGATTGGTTTAACTTATTTAGTATAGTGTCTCACTACACAGCTTAGACTCATAGCGATCCTCCTGTTTCAGCCCCCCCAGCACTGGTTTTGCAGGCATGTGCCACCACACCCAGTCTCAGTGGCCAACTCAGCATGCCTAGGGGCAAGGCCAGTGTTGCATATAGTGCCAGGGATTAAACCCAGTCCCTGTGCTTGTCTAAGCAGGCCCTTAGTCCACTAAGATATCTTGCTGGCCTGTCTCCTGATCTTTTAAAGTCCACTTATTTGTAATTATAGGACTGAAAGCTCTGTATTCGCTGTCAGCTGTAGCCAAGAGCCAGCCCCAGCTTCTAGAGGTCACTGTGTTTCCTGGCCTGTATCCTTCCTCCATTCTCCACGGAGAAGGCCGGCCATGGTAGGGAATGTCCTCATGTCACATGTCTCTGACCTTCCTACAGTCACATATTTCTTCCTGACTGTACCTGGGAAAGGTTCTGCATTTTGGAGGATTCCTATGGTTACACAGCTGGACTTGGATCACATGGAAAATTCTGGAAAATCTCCCAACTCAAGATCCATAATTTCACCAGGCGTGGTGGTGCACAACTGTAATCCCAGCACTTGAGATGCTGGGCAGGAGAATCGATGTGAATTTGAGACCAGCCTGGGCTACAAAAGTGAGTTCAAAGCCATCCTGAGCTGCATAGCGAGACCCTGTCTCAAAAGACAAAAATAAATTCCATAATCTCAATCATATCTGCAAAGTGCTTTGGGCCTGATGAGCTAGTACAATAGATTATGCTTCCTGAAATTCATTTTGAAATCTGCTCTCCACTGTGGCAAGGTTGCGAAGTGGGAACTTCAAGGACTAATTTGTTCATTAAGAGACTTTAATGTCCTTCTCATAGACAGAGTTAATTCTCAGGAGAACAAGTGAGTTCTTGCTCTTATACAACCAGATTGGTTTAAAAAGGCAAAAAGGTTGTTATAATGCAAGGCCACCCACAATACTTTGTCTCTTCTAAGTACATCCCCTTCACATGTCCACTTTTCTTTTAAAAAAAAAATAATATTTATTTATATTATGGCTGGCACAGCATGTGGTGCTGGGGATCAAACCACAGTTCCTGAGGTTGCCTAAGCTTGACCTAAGCAGGTGCTTTAGACCACTGAGCTATCTCACTGGTCCACATGTCCACTTTTCCACCATGCTATGACACAACACAAGGACCTGACCAATCTTAGACTGCCATCTACAGAACCATAAGCTAAATAAACCTCTATTTTTTATAAGTTCCCTATTCCCAGGCATTCTGTGATAGCACCAGAAAACAGACAAAGACAGGTAACATACTTACAGTGATTACAGTGTGAACATTAATAGACTTTTATTTCACTTACCACAGAAGCTTGGTCCATGTGCCCTGGGGTTTAGGATGTGCAGAAACTAGTGCCTGTTTTCACCAGAGATGCCCAGATGGGAAAGGCTGGCTTGTCCTGTGATAGACAGTGAAAAGAGAATGCTGAACTTCCAGAGCTCAGTGGGACAAAATGCTCTCCTACTTATGGCCTGAACGAATGTGACAGAGGACAGCAGGCTGAAGTTATCCTTAAATGAGTCTATCAGGGGGCTACCACCAGGGTGCAGACTGTTCCAACAGAAAGAGACTACAAGCTGTGAAATCTGGAGTAGAGACCAGGATACGTCATAAGAGAGGCCTTCACCCAGTCAGGAGATTTTGCAATACCAGTGGTCCCCAAGAGGAAGTCTCCAAAGTGCCTGCCACAAAGCCCTTCATTTTGTTTCAGTATCATACTGGAGCTGGGATTTGAGAAGTGCATACAGTTTTAATAAGTGGGAAAGAGAAAGACAACATTGTAGGACCAAAGCCCTGGGGATGGAAGAGAAGCACAAGCAGGGCCTGACGAGGCCAGGTTCAGAAAAGAGACCAGAGCTACTTGGCAGGACCAAAACATCAGTGTCAGGAAAGTAAAAGGAATGTAGTTGCCTGGGTGGGACAGAGCCCCTAAGGTTGGAAAAACAACTTTACTTGTTTACTTACTTACTTACTTACTTACTTACTTATTTTTGGTGGGACTGGGATTCAAATTCATGACCTTGCACTTGCCAGGCAGGCACTTGTGCCATGGAGCTATTTCACCAGCCCCTGGAAAAAGAACTTTAGATTTACAATAATGTATAGTAGATAACTATTTGTTTCTATAAGCACTGACATGTCTTTGGTCCATTTGCCATTGCCATAACAAAGTACCTGAGGCTGGGTGACTTATTTTAAAGAGGTTTATTTAGCTCAGTTTGCAAGACTGAAAGTTCAAACAGCGTGGTATGAGCTCTGGTAAGGGCCTCTTGTGTAGGAGGCATCATGGTAGAAACAGTTCAAGGAGAGGTTGTGTGGCAAGAAAGGAAGCTGTAAGTCGGGGGGCGGGGGGTCATGGGAGGGCAGGTCTGTATAATAACCTTCTCAGAAGAACTAACCAGAGTCCTGTGAGATCATTAAATTCTTCTAAGGGCAGCTCACCCAATGACCCACCAATTCTCACCAGGCCCTACCCCAGCCTCCGGATCCTCCAGCTCAAAATACTACTACACTGAAGAGCAAGCCTCCAGCACATGTAGGCAGCCCACATCCAGATCACAGCAGCACATTAAGGAGTCCTTTTGTTTAAATAAAGTAAAATAAATTAGAGAAGTAAGATTAAGAACAGTAATGAATAACCTGTTGCCAAATCCTTAGGGTGACTCTATATTTTGAACCTGTGGTCTAACAAGGAGAAGTGTACCTGACCCAATAAAGTAAAATAGAACTGACTCTTTGACAACATGGATCTGACGTGTGTGGGTCCACCTGCACTCAGATTTTATTTTTGGAGACTTGTGAGAATTTGAAAACACTCACAGATGATTCAGGTAACAGAAATTAAAAAAAAACTAAAGAAAAAGATATATCCCAAATGCATACCATATGAAAATAATAGTCTATTTTATCATTTGCCATCATAAGTTATATACAAATCTATTGCAAAAAAGCAAAGAGCATCAACAGCTACACACATAAACACAGAAATGGCACATGATACCTTTCATAGCTGAAGGAAACGCAAGCCACCATAAAGATGTGGTATTAAACCTACACACACTGTTCTGCCACCACTCC
This sequence comes from Myocastor coypus, assembly GCA_004027025.1. Classification (NCBI taxonomy): domain Eukaryota; kingdom Metazoa; phylum Chordata; class Mammalia; order Rodentia; family Myocastoridae; genus Myocastor; species Myocastor coypus. The sequence continues at coordinate 524 of PVJA010036256.1, read as the reverse complement.
ATAGTCGCCCCCTCTACTATTGCCACGAATTCAAGGCTGCAAGTAGACACTGTGATCCAAGTCTATGGTAAGTGGTTTTTTTTGTTTTTGTTTTTTTTGTTTCAGAACCTTTGTTTGTTTATTCACTCATTTTCATGGTCAGCTCAGCCCACCCCGAGGGCAGGGCTGGCGCAGCATGTGGTGCCGGGGATCGAACCGCAGTCCTGGAAGCCGCCCAAGCTTTCCCAAGCAGGCGCTTTAGGCCACTGAGCCATCCCACCGGGCCCCCTATGGTAAGTGTTTAAATCTTTAAAAAATTAGTACAGGAAAACATACTAGCACTGGGGCCCGGCAGGATGGCTCAGTGGTCTAAAGCGCCTGCTTGGGAAAGCTTGGGCTGCTTCAGGGACCTCAGTTCAATCTCCGGCACCACATGCTGTGCCAGCCCTGCCCTTAGGGCGGGCTGAGCCGGCCATAAAAATGAATGAATAAACAAACAAAGGTTCTGAAACAAGAAAAAAATAAATAAATAAAATTTAAAAATT
>PVJA010036255.1:0-21217 GCA_004027025.1 Myocastor coypus | reverse complement strand
CCTTTATGGCACAGCCTCAATATATAAAGAGGAGAAATTCATTCACACTTGCTCACACTAGCTGCAAAGTCTATGTGTGCCTGAGTAGTTGGTATAGCCTTTCTGCCTACAAAGTGCATAATGACTGCAATGATGGAGTGGATAGGTGTCTACGAATCCAGCTATTCCAACATTGGCCCTAGTCTGAACTCCAGTAGTGTGTACGCATTGAATCAAAGACCATCACTAGAGTGCCACCTAGTGATCACTCTCCATGAACTACAGACACATGAGCTTCTGCAGCTCCCCAAGTACAATACTTTGGAACCAACATGTACAAAATAACAAAAACTGTGACCCTTACCTAATTTTGTTATTTTAAGGTCAGAGGTTTAGTTCTGTGGTACAGTTCCAACCTGGCAGGTGAGAGATTCTGAGTTCAATTTCCAGTACCACCCTCCCCAAAAAGACAAACCTCATGTAATTTTGCTATTTGAAAACCTTACATTTATTTATTTTTATTTTATGTATTTATTTATTTTATTTATTTATTATTTTTGCAGAGCCAGGGATCAAACTCTGGACTTTGTACTTGCCAGGAAGGCACTTGTGCCCCTGAGCTACCTCCCTGACCCCTTCTTACATTTATTCTGATCATATAATTGAGTTCCATTTAGTATTATGAATTATTGTTTGCCTACCAACTATTTTTCTGAAATTTTTAGTAAGATAATGAAATACCATTAACATCTGACAAAAATCTTATAAAATAATAAACAAAATACTAATAAGAGGAAGAGTACTTAACACTAATAGATGATGATAGTAATGACTAGTATATTTTGGTTGCCTATTCTCTTGAAATGCTGGGGATCAAACCCATTGTTTCTCACATGCTGGGTAAACACTTCACTATTGAGCTACAGACCCAAGCCCTAGATGCCACCTATAAGTCAACTAATGCACTTTTCCCATTACCACTTAATCAGGATGATCTCATTATTACTAGAATTATATAAATGAAAGTGTTACTAATTGCCAATATATGTGTAAGATATAGGTGTGATATGGAGTTGATTATATGCTTCCTAATTTCATAGTATGTCAATGATGACTACCATCAAACTAAAGTATAAAAATATTCACCAGTAACAGAAAAGGAAGTATAATATATATCTACTAGTAAACCTATAATTAAAATCAACCTAGATTCTTGTATCATAATTTGTAATTATAGCTGCAATTAATATAAACACCAACTTTGGTTTATGAAAGGACATTGTTTAAATATTCCATTAACTAATTAAGAATATTATCATTTACTTCATGCTACACCAGAGCTCCTCAGCCAGATTCTTTTTATGGGGGCAGGGGAGGCTGTTCTTCAAATTTAAGCATGATACTGTGTTCAACCACCATGTCAATGGATCAGACTAATAAAATGTATGTGGTAATCATTCTGCTAAGAATCCCTACTGCCTTGTTTTTATATTGATTAATGCCACAACACTAGGTAAAATGTTGGACACTGGCTTGAGAGATACTTTGGTAGTCTAAACATCTGCCTGGCAAGCACATGGACCCAGGTTCAAATCCACATTAAGTCAGCCACTGAAACCAGGGATGGTGGCACATGCCTGTAATCTCAGCACTGGAGAAGCTGAAAGAGAAGGATCACTACAAGTCTGACCTGAATAGCAAGACCCTGTACAAAATAAATAAAGAAAAGATAAAATAAATAAAATATTGGGCATTTACCGACAGTGGGGTGGCACACTTGTGAATAAAATCATGTCCACATTATCTTACAAACACAGTCTATGTGCAAGTTAGACATTGCTTTTAGTAAAACTTTGAAAAATACTTCACGGTAGAAATTGATTTCAAAATTATAATATTTATTTTTTGGTAGAAACCTTTCTACAAATATCTTATTCTAAGGCCCCTCTATATTTGTGCAGGATGAACATCATTTATGTTGAGAATAGTCTACATTTCAAGATTTGTGTCTTACTTTCTTTTGCTTTTAGAGAATCAGGGTTTAATTTTAAGTGAGACATTTTACTGAACTACCAAAACGAAGTAGCCAATTAGTTCCAAAAATACATTTTTGAAAACAGAAAAGTGACCTGATTTAACAAATTCAGAATCTCACGTTCTCTCTTAGAAAGCGAAGGATTATACATAAATTTTTGGCATTATACAAGAAGTTCATAAGGGCTTGGTGAACTGATGAGATCAGAGATAATTTATCTGCAAAGGTCAAGAAAGATGTACCTTGTAGAACCTCATACTACTTCCCATTAAAATGAATATCACATCTCAAAAAGATCATCATTGTCAGCAACACTGTAAGAAGACCGTGGGTCACAACCTCAGTAAAATTATCCACTATCTTTCTGGACTTTTCTTCTTTTTCAAAGTACTTTAGCAATCCTTACTAAATATAACATACAATTTTTCTTTTCCAAATTCTGTTTTTCTATTTGACCTTTGATTTGGTCAAAAACAAGAAGACAGAAAGGGAATGGATTGGCAAAATGAACTAATTCAGTTACTATATAAAGTCACCTTTAAACAGCTCCTCAGTACTAAATTGTTAGAAGTATATTACATGGTATGGTGCATTATAGGATTCTAAAAGGATCTGCCTAATGCTACGTTTATTAAATGTAATTTAATTTTCCAAAGTAAAACAAGGACATTTTATGATGAGGACAAAAAAGTTCATGTCCAGAAGCTGATGTTACATAATTCTCAGTTGATTTTAAAGGACAAAACATATCAAGGATAATGAAAATGTATTCACGTGCCAAATTCTACAATAATGGGATAAGTATGGATGCATCTTATGAAAGCTTTGAAATCTCCTTAAGTGTCCTTTTAGGAAATGAAGTTTCTTTGGTACAATTAAAAGCTCACCTCATTTCAACTGTTTTGTATGTTCATGTTCTGGTGTACCGGGTTTTCTTCAAGGGAAGCATGAATCCACTTTGCAGTGTGGAGGAGCTTTCTATTGGTGCTTGCAGGCTCAATGCTGCCTTGTCTCGTGAAACATGTTATTAGCTGTCAATCCACACAACGCCCCTTGTTAAATAGGTCATTATTATTATCATCCCTTTCCAGCTGAGGAAACACGCCGACAGAGGTCACAAAGTGAGTCAGAGCCAGGATTAGCAATGAAAAGCACCCAGTTGCTCTCCTTGGTCCATCTGGCCACGTTTAATAGGCGCAATGGTCTGCTTGGACAGCCACAAAGAACGGGAGCCGGCCCAGGACTTGTATAACCAAGCTCCTAATAAAGGCCGCCTTGTGCAGTTCTGGCCTCTGGATTTCATACAAGTCATCCTAAAGTTGAACTGGTGGGGCCATTGCTAATATTCTTGACCTAAATCCCTTACTATTCTTTACCTCATGTCACCATCACTACTAAACGCCTGTGAGTTTACCTGTGGTTTGCTCTACTCTGAACCCATTTGGGAGGCAAGGAAGGCAAATAGCGCTGAAGGAACTTTACAGCCTGGGGTGATATTTCTGGAGGGACTGAAATCTGTATAAATTTTCTTGAAATAACTAAACCTAATTTATAATCTTTGCCTTTATTTATCTAAATGCTTAAGAAAAGTTAATGCACATACAGGAAAACTAAGTTAAAATTCTAGACCATGATTAAGGCATTGGTGACATATACAAGTTATTATCTTTTGTGTCATAAAACCATGACTTTTATAAATATTTCACTTCTAATGAAGAAACTTTTCACTTTAGGATGCATTTGAATCTTTAAAACTTAATACAATCAATTGTATTAAGAGGATGGAAAATATTTACAATGATGGAAAAATGCTTATAAACACATAATAGGCAATGAAAAGATTAATTTTATTGCAATTATGTAGCTTGCACAGTCTTTATTTGAAACATAGAAGGCATGAGTTAACAGCAATATTTATCAAGAATGTATTCTGTTTCAATTGATCTAATATCTCACTAGGAAATAAACACATTTCATTTCATTATGATTGACCCACTGCTAAATTATTATATTAATATTGCCTGATGTTTAATACAATGGAGGGTATTGATAACACTTGTACAGTAATTTTGTTTTATATCATTAAATATTGTCCAACTCAAGTTTTCTGTAATTTAGATGAATTTAATAAGCCTCCCCCAGAGGAAAATTAATAAAATGTACAAAAGCTAGCAGAAAAAGGACTACAAATTCAGATTAAGCTGATATTTACGAAAGCCACTGTTAATAGCCTTCACGCCTGACAGAATAATGACATAAAATTCAAACCTCGTCCAGAAAACTTCACTGTTGAATTCTGCCCAAGATTTTGTAAGAAAGACAACACTTCTGCACAAACATTTTCTGTGAACAAAGAAGCAACACTTCAGAGCTTGCTCAATGACAGCAGCAGTGCTTTTCACCTAAAATTTCAAAAGAATAGTATGAGAATGGAAAACGGCAAGCAAATATCTTTCAGAAACACAACTGAAAATTCCTAAACAAAATACGAGCAAGTCAGCACATGCAAGCCAACCTGGCTTTATTTTAGGCTCCTACAAGAAATTTAATGTTCAAAAGTAGTCTAATTAATCACATCAAGAAATGAAGGAGAGGGCTGAGAAGGTAGCCTGGCAATCTACGTACCTGCCTGGTAAACTCAAAGACCTGGATTCTATCCTTGGTACCACAGGCTGCGCTGTCCTGCATCATGACGGTCGCCAAAACTGGGTGTGAAATCACACACCTGTAATCCCAGCACTGGCAAGGCCAAACAGGAGGATCACTAGGAGTTGAAGCTGCATAGCAAGACCTTGCCCCAAGTAAACGAATGAAATGAAATGAAAAGAAGAAAATGATATAATCATCCCAAGAGATGTGGAAAAAATTGGCAAAAATTCAATATTCTTGTATGATAAACACTTTTGGCAAACGAGGAATAGAAGACAATCTTAACAAAAGGCATATATTAAAGTTTATAATAAATGTCATTTAAATGATATTGAAATTTCTCACCAAGATTGTGAATATAGTAAATGTAACTCATATCACCACTTCTTTTCAACTTGAACCTGGCCTATGCAGTACCTCACAGAAAGAAATAAACATGATAAGATTTGAATATGTATATGGACAATGACTTAAAATATCATGATTTTGAACATAAAATATCCCAAGTTATTCTTAGATAAGATGTTAAAATCATAAATTAACAAGGCTGGCTTGGCTAGGGATATAGCTCAATGGCACAGTGCTTGCCAGGAAAGTGCAAAGTCATGAGTTTGATTCCTACTAGTGCCAAGAAAATATTGTGAGCTAATCTGGCTGACTGGATTAGAAACTCAAAAGTTTTAAAGCAAAACATAAGGTTCCCCTTAATCGCACCAAATTTCAAGACATAAATCTTTTTTTGTTTTGTTTTGTTATTGTGTTTTAGGGAAGGGTCTACAGGATCTTACTAATAGATTGGACTCACAGTGACCTGCCTGTTTACAGCCTCCCAAGAACTAGGATTACAGATGTGCGCCACCACACCCAATCTCATTTGCCTTCTCAGCACGCCTGTGGTGGGGGTGGGGCGTCTAGCACAGCAGGTCTGGGGATCAATCCCCAGGCCCCCATACCTGCTTGCACCTGCTTTGATCTGCTGAGCTATTTGGCTGGCCCACCAGATAAATATAATGCCAAAATGCACAAGATGCTTCCATTCAAAATTGCAAAATATTACTGAAAAAATGATGGAATGAACAAATAAAGGAACTGATCAAAACTTGCAAATATGTTAATTCTCCACTATCTTATATGTAGGTTCAGTGCAGTACTGATTGAAATAATTCAATTAACTTCATAAAAACTGGTAAGTTCATTTGAAAATTCCCATGGACATGCAACAATGAAGTGAGGCCATCCTGAATAAGAGCAAAGTCAGAGTATTTATTATACTAGATAACCAGACTTATCAAAAATTTATACTAATTTATACTTCACACCATCCACTTAAAAATTAAAAAGCTGGCTAAAGAGTTGAAATTCAGTCTAGAAACACAATTCTCTACCTAGACAATCTATGCTGAGGAGGGGTATGTATGACAATGCGGGACACTGACCTTTGAGTGCTCAGCACATCAAGAGGAACTCCAGATATGTGCAGATCTAAGTGCAAATTATAAAATGAGAAAAGACATAGGACATAGCACAAGTGCGTACCTTTATGATCAATACAGTAACATTTCTCAAATGGCACACAAGAAGACTAACCAAAAAATAATGATTGATAAATCATAACTCATAAAATTAAGATATTCTACTTATCAAATTATCCAATGAAGATAATAGTTTAAAGGACGCAATGGAAGAAATTGATTGGAATATACATGGAATATATATGTAAACATATATAAAGAGATTATACGTGAGGAATATAAATTGAATATGTAAAGAATAACAGTTTGAATAAAATAAAAGCTCAAACAAAAAATGAGAGATCCCAATAGAAAATACAGAGAAAATAAACAAACTTTTCACCAAAAAAAAATCCAAATAACCAAAAATCACACACAAAAGTGTACGACAATATTCACTATAGTACATATCAGTAAAAGTAAAATGTGACACTATTATATAGGTGCCAGAAAGAAGCACTGGGCTTGACCGACACCAGTGAAAATGCAGAGCAGTACAATCGCTTAAGTCATCTATTTGATATTATCTCCTAAGCAAAATATGCAAACAACCATGTCCTAGCAATTATGCTGGATATGAAGTATATGTCCAAATAAGTTGACAACATTATTATCTAATTTAGTAAAAAACAAACAAACAAAAAGAAACCACTGAGTTATCTACCATGAACAGAAAGATGTAGTTTGATATACTGATATACTGGAATGCAACAAGGAATGAAAATAAGTAATCCACTTGTTCTAGAGACAGTGTCTATACATGGCACAGGCATAGCATTTGGTGAAAGATGCTACCATTAAATATACATGAGATGATTACATTTATATGTATGTCTTTTCCAGGCAAAACACTCATGTAGTTGTCTCATACACACTTCTGTGATGCAAGTTGAAATAATTGTTCTCTTTAGTGATGGAAGAAGGTGATGTCATGGAGTAATAACACAGAATCTTCTGGTTATAGTCTATATCTTGACTGAAAGTGTTTACAGAGGCTGGTGAGATAGCTCAGCAGGCCAAGCACCTGCTTAGGGAAGCACAGGGACCACGTTTAGATCTCAGGCAACACATGCTGCGCCAGCCTCGACCCCACAGCAGGGTGAGCAGGCCAGAGTCCAGGCGTAGTGGCACATACTTGTAATGCCAGCACTGGGGCAGCTGAAAGTTGGAGCATCTCCATGAGTCCAAGCTGCGTAGTGAGACCCTGTAACAATCAAATATGTAAAAAAATAAACTAAACATAAATTTAAAAAGAAAGTAATTACAATATGACATACTTAAAATAGTCATGTATACATAAAAATAGTTAAGCATAGCAAAATAGTCAAGATTTCATTACAACAAAATTGTTGGGCAAAAAACAAATTGTTGAGCACTATACACCAACAGAAAAATAACCAAAAGCCCAAGAACACTTCAAAAATGAAAGACCTGTTACATTTGTCTTATTTCTTGTGATTTCGTAGCACGACTTTAAACTCGCACATCAAATTCTATCTGAACAAATCAAAGTAAAGTTGTGGAAGCCTTTGCATAATTATTCAAATTTCAATGATTTCTATTCAATTTTGATTATATTTAAACATATATTTTTCTCATTAAGCAATGTTCAAGGATTCATTTCTCAAACCCAAGCATCAACTTTACAAATCCTTAAATCACAAAGGAGATCAATTCAGCCAACATATTGCCACTATTATAAAAGAAAAAAGCCGAAGTATGTATCTTGCCATGAAATTCAAAAATATTAAATTCAAAATACTGGGACTGGTGAGATAGCTCAGTGGTCTAAAGCACCTGCTTAGGCAAGCTTGGGGAACCAGAGGTACTGCGGTTTCATTGCCAGCACCACATACTGCCCCACCTCCAGGGCAGGCTGAGCTGGGCATAACATTAAACAAACAAACAACAATAACAAAATTCAAAATAATGAGGTCATCTGTTGTGAACTACAGTATGTTTTCTTCCCTTATTGGTTCAAAACACCAGAGGACCTCCTTCAGGTAACTGCTTGCTGCAGAAGCCAAACTTCAGAAATGAAACAGTGAATTACAAAGCCACCAGTACTACCTCTCCTTTATAAACCCTACCCCATTATCAAATGTTGTGCTGTCTCTCATTCCAGTAACCCTCCTATTTCCTTGGCCACCAAACATTTTAGTTTAAAATTCTATATCCTTTAATAAATTTCACTACTTCTCTAGTTCTACTCACTCTGTACAGTCACAGATTTTCTCTAGCTTTGCATAATGATGCCCACCTCCTCAGTTAATTTCATTATAGTCACACTGATAATGAATTTCTTAATGGATAGTCAATGTCTTTGAGGCCCGTCTCCTCATAATTCCATGCTTAGCCACTCTATTATTTTTACCCACCTAACTCTTTTACCAAATTTAGGATAGAAGACAAGCAGCTCTTGTTCTGATGGACATTAGCACTCTTGACATTGCTCTGAGCACCACTGGACTCAGAACATTCATTGATACATTTTGTAAGCTAGAACTAAGAGTGTAAAAAATTTCTCTTTTTTTTCCAGTTAAGTATTTCGTATCATAGAGGTAAAACCTTCTCTAACGCATATATTAGATAAGCACACTAAAACAGCCCAATAAATATAATCCAATATTTTAGCAGCAACCTAGTGAACTAAAATCACTGAATGTGATATAAATTAATTCTCGAAAGATATTTATACTTATGAAGATAAATTTACTTATATAAATATTATTCACATATTTATACTTCATGTATATTTATGAAAACTTAATGAGTATATGCAGACTAAATGAAAATCCTTACAAGTATGCAGCTAATTCTGAGAAACAGAAATAAATGAAATAATTTTTAAACCCTGGAAAACTTAGTTGTACTATATAACAGAGAAATTCCCCAAAATATTCTAGAAGTACTAAAGAAATGCTATTGTAGCTTAAAAGAATAGGAAAATAAATTATTTAAAAATAATTGCCTTTATTATATTCTTTCAAATATTAAATAGTTTTCTTTAAAACTGGACATGTTGGCATGCACCTATAATCCCAGTGCTGAGATACTAATACAGGAGTATCACTATGAGTCTAAGCTGCATAGTGAGACCTTGTACCAAACAAATAAACAAATAAATGAGTAGGTTTTTATAGTGATGTATTTACGTAAGTTATAGTGATAGACTCTGCATGAAGATTTAATTTCTACATCTATCATACATAAGTTTTATATTAGGAGGAATATTTTACTGATGTGGGTTATGGTTAGCCTACTGGTGGCCAACTTCTTACACCCAGCTGAATTGAACTCCTGTGGTGCTGGGTGTGGGAGGCCCACCTGAGGGGTGTTGCAAGCAGCATAAAAGGAAGAACTAGAGAAGTTGCCAGAATGCTGTTAGGAATGCTGTTTGAAGAGGATGTTGGAGCTGTTGGAAGCTGCTACTTTCCTGGACTTTTCTGCTGGAGGACCTTGTCATACTGGCTTTCCAAATGAGCTTTGGAGGAGCTCTGGTCCTCATCTTGAGCTTCGCTTCCTGGCTCTGGAGAGGAAGATGGTGCACTGCTCAGCCTCATGGAGAAGCTTGTTCCATTGGCTTTCCTGATGGGAACTTGGCTTTTTGCACTGCTGGAGGGGCCTGGGGCCTCACTGTTGCTGGGGATGGCTGTAGTAGCTTTGGGAAGCTCTGGTGCTTACCTTGAGCATTGCTTCCTGGCTCTAGTTCAGATCGCTCGGCCTGCTAGTACAGATCCCTCACCCCATGGGAATAGACTTTTTAGCCTCTACCTTTGGACCTTTCTGGCACAGATCTCTGAAGCAGGCCTGCATGAGACTTTGTTCTGGGCTCCAAGACTGCAGTTTAACTTGTGGAAGGCATCATTATGAGCTCTAGTATTTCACCTGGACTCATTAGGATCCAGGCCCTCAGCTGGATTTCTTGGTGCTTAATGTGTAGACAGATTTTCTGCACTTCTTGTATATAATTCTTGGGTGATTCTTTAAAAAATAATATTATAAAATGTGTCCTGTGTTATATTATTTGCCTTAGAAAAACCTCAAATCACAAAAGGGGTACATACTAATTAACAAGCAACAATTCTTTACCAGTATGATATTAGTTAGGCTATATGTGATTTTACATACAAATGTAAAAATATATGTACATAAATAAACATATGTAATATATATGTCTACATTTTTAGTGCTCATTAATCAAAAAGAATATCATTTTCAGACATTTCAGAGACTATAACACTTTAGTCTAGAACTTCTTAAGCAAGCCCCAAGCATTTCAGAACATTTCAGAAATTTAAAGGGTCTGTGAGCCTGCTAAAATTTTTGAAATATTTTGTATATGCTTATATATGTGCAGCTGATGCATTTCATCATAAACAGTTTAAGTGCAAGCCTCTTTATTCAATTTTGCTCTGGCTCACTCTGGAAAAATGAGTCACTTTTCCTCCCACTTTTTGAACAAAATATGAATGCAGAATAATCTACAATCAATAATTCCTCAAAGATAAATTTTTACATCTCATATTTGGAGAAAACAATGAATTAGATAAAACCTTAAGTTTAACCTCCATAGCATATATACTCCACATGTGCTTAGTTATGCTAAGCTCATTAGAGCTATTTCAAAAGCAGTAGTACATAACAACTGACTTCTTCTTTCAATATTGCCAATATTCTTTTTGGCAGTCATTACCAAATAGAATATTTTGACTAACTGTATCATACTGACATTACCATTTAAATAATTATGAAGGACAAAGTAGAGGCCAGCTGGGTAGATCAGCAGAGTACAGCACCTGCTTAGGCAGGCTCAGAGACCTGGGTTTGATCCCTGGCATGCTGTGTTGACCCCACCCCCAGGGTGACTGAGGCTGGGCGTGGTGGTGCGCTCCTATAATCCTAGTGCTTGGGAGGCTAAAAACAGGAGGATCACTACAAGTCCAATCTGTGCAATGAGACCTATAGATCCTGTACTAAATACATTTTAAAAAAAGAACAAAGTAGTGTGTATTGATGTTTTCCAATCTATCTTTTGGGAGAGGGATAGTTGGGGATTGAGTTCAGGTCTTTTACTCTGCACTACATACTTCTTCTTCTTCTTCTTCTTCTTCTTCTTCTTCTTCTTCTTCTTCTTCTTCTTCTTCTTCTTTTTCAGAAAAGATGTCAATAAGTCACTGCTTGAACTTCACAGCATTGGTTTTTGTTCAGCAAATAAAGAAATATTGTTTTAATGAAACATTAAAAAAAAAACACAAAGGAGATTCATTTGTTGTGAATCTCCTAGTAAACAGACTTTGAGAGAAAAATCTTTGTCTTAGTTACTTGTCTCTCCTTGCTGAAACAAAGTACTGGACACACAAAATTAAGAAAGGAATGTTTTATTTAGCTCACAGTCTATAGAGGTGTCAGTCCATAATCAGTTGGCTCCAAAGCAAGGTGATATAGCAGAGGGGCAACAGTTCATGGTAGAAGACAGCAGAATTAACAGCAGCAAACAGTAGGGAAGCAAGCCTTTTTTCCTCCCTTATATTGTATACAGGATGCCCACCCTAGAGTGGGTATAACACTATCTTACTTACTCTTCACTCATTGCTGGGACAAATACAAGACCCATAAAATGAAAAAAAGGAATGGTTTATTTAGCTCACAGTTCCTGGAAGTTTCAGTCCATATTCGGCTGGCCCAAGGCTGAGTGGAACAGGACAGAGAGCATCCAGTTCATGGCAGTGGGACAGCAACAATCGCGACAGAGGCAGCCAACCAAACAAGTCGGCAGAGCAACAACTTCAGTCTGTCTCTCTGTCTTTCTTTATATTACACTCAGGCTCTCTGCTTCAGCCTATCCACCTTAGGTTACACCCATAATCCCAGAAGTACTTAAAACACATAATCCCAGGCTCATGGGTCATGTCTCAAACAGTACATCAGTGCTAAAACACATAATCCCAGTGACTCATGAGTCAAGTCTCAATCTATAGAAGTCCCCACCTTATGACTGCATGAGGCATTGTGGGGACAATTAGACATAAACTATAACAAACACTCACATCATTTCTATGACCTCCTCTTATGCAGACTCAGTATGTTTACAAAGTGAGAACCCTTGTCCCCTGCTGAGTTGTTAAACTTTTAAACTTCTCAAGCTGACAAAACAAATCAACCATTACAACATTTAGTACATAAACAGCAGCCCTTGAGCATGTCCTCTACACCCTAGGATGTAGAACTGCTGAGTTATTTAATTAAACTTCTCAATTTGGTACAATGTAACAACTATTACAGGCTTGCACACATTTACTTTCTGGCAAGTACTTTTGGGATCAACACCAGAATTGCACATTAAGGGAAGTTACACTGAGGTGCATTTAAAATATAGGCTTAGAAAGTCCTCTTTGGGGACCTCTAGGATCTAGGATAGATTTTTATAGCTGTCGAGAATTGGGGCAAATGAAGAAGCCTTTGTGACCTTGCATTGGCTGTGGTTAGAGGTGGACAGGCACTCTCAAGAAGGGTATAAATTTGGGCTAGGGTGTGTCCTTTCCAGGCTTAGGCAAGTCCCAAACAAACTTGCTGACTCAAGTGTGAGGTATCAACACCAAAATTCACAGTAGTGGGAAACCAGTGGTTTAGCTCTTGGAGAAGGTAAGAGTTGAACTAGGAAGCTCACTGCAGGATCTACTTCACAAGGGTGCTGTAAAGGAAAAGCAGTTATACATTTTGAATCCAAAAGCTTGGATTTCAGTATACTTCCTTCATCAGACATGGAAATCTGAAAAACTCATTTAACTCTGAATTCAATTGCTCATTTATAAAACAAAATAACGGCACAACCTGTCCTGTCTTAGTTACTCTCTCATTGCTGAGACAAATACCTGGCACTCAAAAATAGAGAAGGAAAGGTTTATTTAGCTCTCACTTAATGGAGGTTTTAGTCCCTACTCAGCTGGCTCCAAGGCAGAGTGGCACATGGCACAGAGCAGCCTTTCATGGTGGTGGCAAAGAGCAGAGAGCCAAATGGAAGAGTAGCAGCAATAGTGGTGCTGCGAACAAATCTCCCTCCCTTCAGTTGCACTCAAGCTATTTACTCAAGGCTAGGAGTAGCACTCACACCCATAATCCCAGCAGTACTCACAGGCATAATCCCAGTAGCTCATGAGTTAATCAAAAACTCTAGAAGTCGGCCCCATGACTGCATGAGGCTTTGGGGAAGAGGAGACACAAACCATAACACGTCCTTAAGCATGACAGCAACTCTTATGTTAAAGGGTTTTTGTTATTTTGTTTTGTTTTGTTTTGTTTTGGGCACCAGGGATTGAACTCAGGACCTTGCACTTGCTGGGCAGGTTCTTATTCTATTGAGCTATCTCCCTAGCTCTATGTTCAAGTTTTGTTCTAATGTACGTCAAAGTTCACTGCAATATGAAGATCTTATTATTCAAATTTAGTTTCTATTATTTTGCAGTAATTATGCCACAAAATAACATAGTCTGTCATTAAGTCAGTAGTCACTTAAATAGACACACATTAATAGCTGGAATGAAACAAACAAAATTACAGAGAAACCAAATAAAAGACAAAGATATTACTTGGTTAGCCTAAATTGTATTCATTTTTTCTTACATTAATTCATTTATCAAATGTGAAAATCTCATACGTTACAACCTTTATGCCATGGTAGAGTGGAACATGGCTAGAGATTGACCTTCTCTGAACTTGAAAGAAAATAAACTACTCAACTCTCTGTGTCAGTGTACCGTATATACAGACAGGGATGAAAGAATGCTCCCAGTAGAGGTTATCAGGGATTTGTTTCCCCAAACAAACTTCACACCCTGTGCTAAACCCTTTTATCATTGGTATATAATATATGATTTTCTTTTAAAGGCATATTAATGGCATGCTGCTCCATAAACCTTCAACATACAACTCCTTGCGGGGGCCCTGTGCAGCAGGAAGGCGTCAGAGAGCACAGCACCGGCGTGTGGGCATAACGTCTCATACCACCTACATCGCTTCCTTCATAATTCTTGCTACAGGTTCTGTTATCTGAACTGATGATCACAGTTTTTACTCTGCTTAAAAAAAGTCAAGAGCCACTCTGGTTGCTTGCCTGTTTTTCAAACTGGCAAATAAATAAGTGCAGATATAAACCATGTTCAAGTAAAGCCATGACACATTTCTCTTAAAGGTGACCAATCACTAGTTTAGTAAATACTACACTAAATTCTTTCGTTGTTCTGAATAGCATAGAAGGGAGAGTTCTTTTCATAAATAAAAATATACATGGGGAAGGAGTACACATCAATAAATTAAGTAATTTTAAAACCTATGATTACTTTCTTCTAAATATAAATTCATGTTTAGTTTCATAAATTAAAATCAAAACACGAAGTATGAAATTTAAGTTGTACCAAATAGACTGGGAGGAAACATGAGAGCTACAAAGAATAAGACTGAACTTTTGCTTATTGATGACTATATCCTGAAGTTGTAGAAAATTTTCCTGACAAAGGAAATCCATTTTGAAAAGTACAAACTTTCTTTGAACTAAAGGGGCATGAGTGACTGATTATGCTTAGGTCATTGCAAAACTTGGAGGCAGGAGCACTCATCTTGCTGACCTAGGATCTGGGCACCTTGCTCCTGGGATCACTCAGGTGGTTGTGATCAGCTGGTGGTCAGCTGGTGGCTGAGCTTGGAAGACTCAAATTTTGGTCTTGTTGAGTCGGCTGGCTCAGGCTTCTGCCTGACGGCAGTGTTGACAAGAGCAAGAAAGTTCAAACTAGGGTTCTGAGGAAGTTTTTGTGTGTCTGCTGCCCTGCCATTTACTAATGGCCCCAGACAACTCACGTAAACAAGCCCTAATCAGTGAAGGAAGGGGCTGCAAAAGTAGGTATCACGCACTGGGAGCCATCCTTGCAGCTACTACCGAAGATGCTGATTAAAGAAACGTGGGTGGGGCTGAAGGGATAACTCAGAGAACTAAGTGTCTGCTGAGGCAAGTCCAGGGACCAGAGTTGGATCCTGGAACCACATGCCACACTGGCCCTGTCCCCGGGCACGCTGAGCTGGCTACAGAGACCAGGACTGGTGGTGCACACCTACAACCCCAGCACTGGGTAGGTTGAAAAAAGAGGATCACTGCAAGCTGGAGATGTGTGGTAAGGCCCTGTACCAAATACATAAATTATAGTAAATAAACTTCGGTGGCGTGATTTGCAGAGGTCTAAGCAAACCTAGGCTATCCACATGATGGACAAATCTGTGACTCTGCTACTAACTAGCTGTGTGATCTCACAAAAACCACATTTTGCATCTCAAATTCTTGAATTATACATTATGTAACAATTCTAATTTTTTTGATATAGGAAGAACAAGGCTCTGTGGTAATACATACATATTTAAAAGTTAAAATCTTATTAATAGTACAATTAGGAATAAAAAATAAATTAGCACATGTTCCCAAGACAGCTGTTGCTTAGGGTATTTTTTATGGAATAAAATAAGTAGTATTCTTTTGGTTTTAATAGACGCACAAATTATTACTTATTTCCTTTTATTTTTTTTTTTTGCAGCACTGGGGATCAAACCTGGGATCTTTCACTTGCCAGGCTAGTGCTTAAGCCACTGAGCTATCGCCTCATCCTCTTCTTTCATATTTTTAAGCCAAAATTATTCCTTCAATCCTTAAAAGGTAGTGGGGTAGGTAAAAAGGATGTGTAATAAGAACAAAATGACTCGCAAGTTTTTGGTTTGTGTCTTGTATTCCAAGTAACCACCTTGAAAGTAACAATACAGTGTATTAAAAGTTGTTATCCCTTTATTATTTTGTTATAAAATTTTATATTTTTTCATAAAATAAAAAAAGAATTTTTAAAAATTAGTTTGTTTCTTTCTCAGTGACTGGTCAGCAAATATCCTCCTGCTGCAGGAATTAATATGGAAAATCTGGCAGTGTGGTTAGCCCTGCCACTTTAAACACAAAGCTTCATGGGTTTTCCAGATGTCCACACCTTCAGCCAGGAGGAAGGAATGAGAACAAGCCTGTGCGTGGCCAAGGCCCTTGCATGCAGGAGAGGGTGCTGCTGGGGAGCCCTACTGCCACTTCCAGTCTTTCCGGGTGGAACTGAGCTTCCAGGCCACCCTTCACCTCCCCGGGCCTAGTTACAAAGACAGCTGCGGAAAGTAGTCTGGTGGTGGAATTTTCCCCCATTAACAGAAAGGAAACATATTGAGGAAGGCCTAATATTCTCCACTACATACAAATAAGTGGCCAAGCACTGCTGCTTAGAGATCGAGTTTGAATGTATTAATACTACATATTTCTGAGCTTCTGAACGCATCAACTGTGGTTTTTAAAACTTCTGTATTATCGAAAAACATGGACTCTAATATTTGTAAATAAGAAGCAATTTAACAATCACCTTGGTAAACTGCTTGATACGTCACACTCTAAAACCTTTCACTTACCCCCAAATCTGCTTCCTTAACTTTTATTTTCTCACCTTATTTTCCTTGTGGTAGCACACAGTCAAATTCCTCTTTTATATCTAAACTGTATCTGGAGACCTGTTTCCCTGTAATATTCCTTTCTTCAGGATAAATATCCTCTTAGATTTAATAATTTCTGATACAAACTTGAGAAGGTCTAGAATGTTCTTCATATTTCGTTTGGATATGTATGTGTATATATATATATATATATATATATATATATATATATATATATTATATATATTTGGAGGGGGGGACAGGGATCAAACTTGCATTTGCCAGGCAGGTGCTTGTGCCATGGAGCTATCTCCCCAGTCCCAATTTTTTTGTGAGAAATAAATCTCTGACCAACAATGTTTCTCCAACAAATATTAACTTCTAAATGAGAACGTATTTCTTAAGTTCTTGTTTCTTAAAAGCTTTGGTTCTTAAACATTTGACAGAATGAAACTCCTGGAGGGCCGTGTCCTTAAACCCTTGCAGTTATGCATGATTCCACAAGCTAAAATGCAGAAAACGGGACAAAAGCAATACAAATAAGTGATGCATGCTGATTTTTGCATTGAGGTTAGGTGGAAAACGCTAATTGCTACTAGCATCCTCTCATATTAACTAGAAAATGACAATTATTTATTCAGTAAAGTAAGCTACTGTTTCTCAAATAGTCTGCAAACTGTTTTGTTTTGATTTTGTTTTCCTCTTAGCTAACGATGGCAGTCATCAGCATGCCCTTGATTCAGGGAACAGTGAACAGAGCGCCTAGGAGGTCCGATGATGATAATTTTCCTTGCTTTAATTGTTCTGTAAATATAATGGCTCTAATGAGTTTACAGAGAGAGAAGGAAGCTAACGGGAACACTGTTTTCTATGATCCTTTTACCCAATTTCCCTTGGCTTGGCTTCAGTTTTCTTTTGGAAATGGTGATATTCTCAATATTTCCTGAAAGCCAGGAACAACATTTATGTGACCTACATAATTTACATGGTGAATTCCACCCCCTGTGTGGCTAAAGTTTTAAATTCAGAAACAATATTATCCTGCCGGGTTTCCGAGCGAGCAGAGCCACCTTGCAGCATGACTAAAGACAGCGGTCTTTTCCTCAGCTTTGGAATGTTGGGATACATCGTAATGAAAAACTGTGTATATTAATCTCATGTATGACTCACCTAAGCTTCTGTAAGCTTTGGAGTATCCACTGGCCTCAGAAACTGATGTCTGTTACTGATCAAAACAAAGGCTGTGGGGCTGGGGAGATAGCTCCGAGGCACAAGTGCCTGCTGGGCAAGTGCAAGGTCATGAGTTCGAACCCTGGTCCCACCAAAAAAAAAAAAAAAAAAAAAAAAAAACAAAGGCTGTTCTCCTTTTGCTGTGTGTAATCTGATCATTCTAGAACGTCCGTATGTGCACATATGTAAATTTCCACAGGCAACATAAGCATGATAACAGATAATACAGGGCATTCTGATCCAGGAAAATAAGCACAGAGGAAAACAGGCTTAAAAACTAGCAGTCAAATGCCAATTTATGTGAAAAATATTTATTTACATTAATTTGGAGTTTCTGATGCTTTTATATTTTACTTAATTGCTAGCTTGGCAGGACTCAGCACTAATCATTATTAAAAAAAAAAGAAATCCAAAATTGTTGAATTTGAAAGAAAAAGAAAAAATAGGGAGGGTAGGGAGATAGCTCAGTGCAATAAGTGTTTGCCTAGCAAGTGGAAGGTCCTGAGTTCAATCTCTGGTACCACCAAAAAAAGAAAAATAGTAAAAGATAAATAAATAAAAGACAACAGTGTTGTATTCCAATGAATGATGTTAAATATTACATAAATCATGTGGGCATTCTTAAGATAAAAGGAGGGGTAGATATTGTGCATGTAAGCATAACTTTTGCATTTGGATTCCAAAGTCAATCACACTATACCAATTTCAGATAGTTTTTTTAAACCTCATTGGGTATTATTTAAAATTCAACATGTAGCTGTATTATCAAGCTGTATTACTCTCATGGAGCAGTGTCTTCACTTATAAAATGGTAGTGGTAGGGTCCTGTGGTGTGCATCTCTTACTTCTATTCACAAGGCTAGTGGGCTGAAGTGATTCTTCGTGAGAGGAACAAACAGAGAGGTTCTGCATATGGGTGCTCCCACTTGGTTTCTGCGATGAAAAGTAAGATCATTTTTTGTATCTCAGATACAAAAGTCTACCCAAATCTCTCTCTCTCTCTCTCTCTCTCTCTCTCTCTCTCTCTCTCTCTCTCTCTCTCTCTCTCTCTCCCTCTTTCTGTATCTCTGTCCATCTGTCTCTCACTCTCTTGCTCTCTCTGTCTCTCTCAAATCTGTCTCTCTCTTGCTCTTTCTCTCTCTGTGTCTCTCACTGTCTCTTTTTGTGTGTCTCTCACACACTCTCTCTCTGTCTCTCCCCGCCTCTTTGCCCAAATGACAGAATGGTAGATAATACTAAGACAGCATTTCATTTGTGAAGTAGAAATGAGTGGAGTTTGGAATAATAGCCATGGACTTTTTGGAAACCTATCTGAGAATCACAGTAGACCTTAAGGAAACCTCTGGAACACCAAGTATTTCCTACCATCAGGAGCTCCTTGGTCTCTGTGTAATAAGGCACCATGTCTGCCCACTTTCTCAGGTCCACATACTAAGAAATCACACTCTGCAGTGAGACAGTCACAACAAAATACTCAGTAAGACACTAATGTGACTAACGTTGGTTGATCATATTTCAGCTAAATTCAGACTCTGGAGCTGCACATACAGAAGCAGGAAGTGTTGCTTGCCAGAAGCTCCTTTCCTTCACACACTGCACTGTGGCCAAGACACTGTGTGATCCTGAGGATGCTGCTGTGGAGCTAACAGTAGTTCTCAAGATTCCCTACCAGCCCCTGATGACGAGAGCTAAGCCACAAGCAATTTCTGCCTTGCCTCACACTGAGTGTTAGTTCATTCTAACTAAAATGCATTTTACACTAAAGATTTTCACGCTTAAGGATCAACGCTAATTGCATTTTGTGGCTTCACAAGACTTGAACATGAGTTCTTCCTGTGGCTGATCTGTGAAAACATTCCAAACCCTAACGCATGCAGAGATAGAACGTGCAAGAGGATTGTGAATTGGATGCTTCTGTGTAGGAAATTTTCAATGAATCAGTTGTACCATGGCAGAGCAGTGTCACACCTTTGGAAAGTTACTTTTCATTTGTCACCATCAGTTTCATTTTACTGACAGTAGTAGAAAAAAGAAAGACGCAATATACAATATTTTAGGAACCCACTGTACAAAATTACGTGATTTTAATTATTTCATTCTTTTAATTTTTTTCTTCCAACAAGTTGGAATAAATTATTTCTCCATATAAAGTCTGCAGAAGAGAAACATTGTTTCTAAGAATGTAATTACTTTTAAGGAGAGGTTATATTTTTTATGCTCCTACAAATGCTGTGTTGATAAATTGTAGAGAAAAAATGACAAGTGTCATCTACTATTTCAGATAATTATATTCCAGGATAAGATCGGAAATAGACTGAGTTAAAAGTAACTCATAAAACAATATACATTTCAAAATTGAGGCCATGAGGAGCCAGAGAGATAGCTCAGTGGTCTAAGCACCTGCCTGGCAAGTGCAAGGACCTGGGTTCAATCCCCAGCGCCACATGTGGTGCCCACCTGGCCATTGAAATTGGGTATGGTGACACACGCCTGTAATCCCAGTACTGGGGAGGCTGAGATAAGAGGTTCACTATGAGTCTGAGCTGTATAGTAAGACTCAGTACCAAATAAATAAATAAATTAATTAATTAATTAATTAAGATTTTTAAAAATTGAGACCATGAGCCATTCCTGCAAACCTTTTCGTTTATATACTTTCTTTTCTAATTTCTGTCTTAATACCAGCAAGCAGACAACTAAATATCCTTCCCAAAAGACCCTATAAACCTTCATCCTCAATCACCCCTTTTAAAGATACTCCTCTCCTTTTAAAGATACTCCTCTAAACAGATGCTCTCTTCACCCAACCCTTTTCCGTAGAGGTTGCCTTAGGAGAAATTTAAGAAATTCTCCCTAAAAAATAAGCGAGTTGTAAATGTGCATTGTGGAGTAGACAAGAAGAGAACATTTAGGGAAAAGACTGATGGCCCAGGAATATGCAAATGAGAGTCGAGACTCCTGAAAATTTTCCAAGTTGACAACTAGCAGAGATATCTTGAAAGCAGTAAGCTCATAATGAATATTTCATATACCACTGGCTTAGAAATGTCAACCTCTTTTATTTATCCCAACGTTGGGAAAAGTTCTGCTATTCACAGTACCTCCTATTACCACTAATTTACTTTCTGAATAGACCAAATAGATGGTTATGTGGGGACAAATGAGGGATCTCTGTCCAACCATTATTTTGACGACACAGAGAGAAAAAACCTCAAACTACAAAAGGCTGTGCTTAGGCATGTTGGGGGGATAGCTCTGTGGCACAAGTGCCTGCCTGGTCATGAGTTTGAACCACAGTCCTGAAAAAAAAAAAAAAAAA
>PVJA010036254.1:0-21230 GCA_004027025.1 Myocastor coypus | reverse complement strand
CATTCTGACGTGGATTCATTGCGCCCTAGGGTGGAACCAATCATACCCCAGGACGGGCCCTTGATCCCGTTCTAGGGAGAAATCCAATCATATCCTAGGCAGGCCCGGGTGATACTCCAGGGAAGAACCAATTGTACCCCAGAGTGGGGCTCCCATCAACAGGGAACCGGGCTGCTGAGTCATTCAGCCAAGTTGACACCTTGTATCAACCACTACACTGATAGAAACAAATTAGACCACGAACTACATCACTAAAGTACTGCTATTTTTAACTTTTTAAAAATTTCCGACAAAGATGAGATGCTATGGGCAAAGGTCTTTTTCAATAAATTCATCTTTAGAAACGCTGCTTGTATGGATGCATCGACTAGAAATGACTTTCAGTGCAGACAGCATCCAATTTTAGCTAAACAACTTCTACTTCAAATGGTGAGGCAAGCGCTTTGCTTCTTGCCTACACGATCTTTTGTGCCTGCCCCCAGAACTAGATTCATGGGTCTGACGCCTGCTGAGCGTTTGCCACTCAGTTGCACAGGTGGCAGTTAGCATGGTCTTACTTTGCTGTGACTGACTGGCAGTTATGGAGATATCGCGGCACCAAGTCACACTGCAGATGGCACTTCTGTCTCAGTGACTCTTCTCTCGTCGCTGGGACAAAATACCAACACCCAAAATGAAGGAAGGAAAGATTCATTTAGCTCACAGTCAGTGGAGATTTTGGTCCATACTCTGCTGGCTCCAAGGCAGATGGCAGCAGTTCATGGTGGCAGAAAATAAGGAGGAGCAGAGGAGGAGCCACAGCTGCGGCATCCATCCGGCCTCTCTTCCTTCTACACTGACTGCAGAGACTGGCGTTCCGCCGCCGAGATCAGGCTCCTCCAAAGTGGCATGGCTGTGAAGTGACATGACGAAGACTGGGACTTCTCCAACAAAACCGGGGACAGAAGCCTTCCTGAACTCCTTTGTGTATCCTTTTGGGCTGAGTCCCTCTGGGACAGGTCCCCTTTGCCCTAGGGTGGGACCTCCGTGCCCCAGGGTGTGGAATTCACTTGGGATCCAGCCGAGCTGGCACATCTCAAATTGACACAATGTGTCAATCGCCACAGCTTCTGACTCACTTAGCAAATGTAAAAAGACACAGGTCCAAGCGATACCCTACAGGTGACACACTCCAGGGCTTGTTTTGACTCTGCGACCTCAGCTCCAGCACTCCTGGGGTGGGGACACAGCCAGATGGTGTTTCCTTTCAAGGTCCTCCTGAGTCAGAAGGAAGGGTTCTGTTTTTCTAGCCTGTGCCATTCCAGGAATTGTAGAGTGGGGCTCTGGATGTGGCAGATAGAACGTGAACTGTGTCTCCCCGACAATAACCTCTCCTACCCTGGTTGGCACAGTCCCACAGTTTTGTCATTTTCCAGGTCAGACACCATCTGTCTTCACTTACTCCTGTGGTACTGAATTTTCTATCACGGTGACAAAATATCCAAGGAAAGCCGGCATCAGCGAGGGAAGGTTTATCGGGATCATGGCTTTGGCAGGTCCAGTCCATGGTTCACTGGTTCCTGTATTTGGGAGCCTATGGTGAAGCAGCACATCGAGCTGGGGGCATGGTAGGGGACAGTACCACGTAGCCGAGAGGCGATGAGAAGCAGTGCGGGTCTCAGCCTCAGTCCCGACTTCAAGGTGGCACTTGGTAACCCAACCGGCTTCTGTTAATCAGTGCCCAAGCTTTCCATGCATGGATCTTTGGAGTCATTGTTCCAAACTGTTGCAACTCCATATTTTATTTGAAAAAAAATGAAAAGGCACCAGACAGGGCTCTTATTCTCCCTAAAATGTACTACACAATCCAGGCATGGGGGAAGAGGCCGATGGTCCCAGTAGGCAGGAGGCTAAGACAGTATTGTGAGTTTAAGGTCAGCCTGAGGTACAAGTCAAGACCCTGCCTCAAATGAACAAATACAGAAGGGTATTTTATAGCTGATAGCCCCCATCAAATGTGGCCTTCTTCTACAGCCTTCCTAGAGGGGTGTCACGGATGAACACATCTTGCGGGCTGTTTCAGGGGTCTCCAGCAGCTTGCTTCTCTCTGCCAATGGAGCCTACCTAAGTTATGTCATTAGTGATATTTCCTCCTTGATGGATATTGTCTGCCACTAGCAGCTGGCGTGGCCTTGTGTGGAATGGAGTGGTCTTTGCTTCGTGGCTGCCTCCGCCTCCCACACTGACCTTTCACCACGCCCCCCTGTGGTTGGCCTCTGGGCTTGTCTGGCTGTGTGGGGGAAGACGCTGCCTTTGTCACTTTCTTCATACAGTTCTTGCTTTGCTCTAGCACGGGGGTGGGGCCCAGGTCAAGCCACACCTGTGCACACCTCTGTGCACTGTTCTGACAGACACAGATGGGTGTCCCATCTCCCGGGCCAAGACTCAGGGATCGATAGGGAAGGGCCATTGCTGTGAAAGACCATAGAGTACAATGAAATGAGAATTCAGGATTATGACAGAAACGCCCAGCTTACAAGCCTAGACTCTTGCCCCTCATCACAAGGTGACTCAAAGGGACAGCGGAGATTTCCAGGGCTTGGTCTAGGCTTCCAAGGTTTCTCCCCGAGAGCCACACCACCCATTTCTCTCTTGGTTTCTGATGTCACCAATGACCCGGTGGCCCTAGATCTGTAGCTCTCTGTTCAGTCTCTTTCCTGGCATTTTATCCTCCTCTGCCTTACTGTCCTCAAATCAATTAAAAAAATTGAACTCATTATAAGCTTTGGTAACTATGTTTCTCTCCCAGTGTATCTTCTGAGGAGTGCTTTGCTGCCCATGTTCTCTGCAGGGCTGGGTGGGAAAGAAGATCAACAGTGGGGACCCCCGGGGAACAAGGAGGGCCAGGAGGGGCTGTGCTGTGTGGGAAGAGGGTGGATGTCCATTGTGGCTTTAAATTAGCAGAGGGTGCAGCTCAAGGCAGAGCCCAAGCGCAGCGCAGACACTCCAAGGTGGGGACAAGCGTGTTCAGATGTGCTCCTTAGCATAAGGGAGGAGCACTGGGACAAGCAGAAGACAGAGACAGAGAAGCCAGCTATCTGGTGGTGGGAAGAAGGCAGTCAAGGAGCAATATTTAGGGCTGGCAAGATGGCTCAGTGGACTCCAGCGCCTGCTTTGGCAAGTGCAGGGACCGAGGCTTGATCTCTGGTGCCAGATTCCATGCCCCAGGGTGCACTGAGCTGACCACTGTTTTCAGGTGTGGTGGTGCACACCTGTAATTTCAGTGCTGGGGAGGCTGAGAACAGGAGGATCACTATGTGTTGGGGCTTCGTAGTGAGAGCCTGCAGCAAATGCATAAAAGGGAGCAATAGGCGCAAAGGGCCTGAAATCACCATTTAAAGTAGGCTGGACGCCACACACCGGTGGTTTAAAGGGACCTCACACAGGTGATGAGGGGACCTGAGGATGCAGGGAGGGTGAAGGAAGGGAAGGGAAAAGGGCCAGGATGTGAAACGTGCCTGTGTGGTGACTCAGAATAGGTGACTGCTCCCATTACACATCCCAAGGATGGGCTAATGTGGGCGTGAGCCCAGCCCTCCCCAGCGGTCCCTGGTCATCACTGATGGAAAAGTGATGCATCTTCAACTCAAGCATGGCTGACAGTAGAAGATTATACTCAGCAGACACTAAAGCAAAGAAAGCTGTGACGTATGGCATTTCGGAGAGCAGGGACTGTAGTGAGGACAGCGAGTTGGGCAGTCAGAGATAAGACGCAGGAGAACGCACAACTTATCAAGGTGTAGAGCGGTGGCAAGCTTCAGCGCATGGAACGAACCCATGTCAGACAACATAGGGGAACACTTACTTTACAGGGAAAAATAAACGCACTGACAAATCCATGCGCTGCAGCGCTGGCCCTCCAGAGCCACAAGCATATGTGTGCCAGCACTCGAGGGCTGCACACTGCACGCTCCAGGGCTGCTTACACATCAAGTGATTCCGCCTTCTCAGGGCACAGGGCTCTGATAGACCAGCTCCTATAGACCACCCTGGGTGGGTGCTGCCCTTGGGTTTGGTCTTTCTGATACGCTTCTGCCGCGTGGGTGGCGTTGCTGTGGATTCATAGACCATACCCATGAAATAAATGCAAAGGCCTACAGGTGTGGGCGGGTGGAAGTCAAGGCCCTGTACACTGGTTCAATAAGGAACGGGAACATGATGCACTAGCAGCCACATTTGCTGGGAGCACACCTCAGCTGGAAAACAAACCTTGGTGCGCCTAATTTATGCCCGGTCACTTAGAATCCTGATACAGTGCCAGTAAAGTGTAACAAGAAAGGTGTTATTTCCATCCACATACACCCAGAATTTCCAGAAATTTAAAGAGTCCTAAGTGATTACAAGGTAAATTCACAGCGCAAATTTGAGGAGACAGAGCTGAGAGACAAGGGCAAAAGTCAACAGGGAGACGCAGGTCACGCAGTCGTAGGGACAATCACAGGAGCACCTGTAAATTAACACCATTTAGAAGAAGCTGCACGTTAATGGACTAAACGAACATTTTATAAAATAGTAAAATCACAGCTAAATAATCCCATAGAACATAGAAGAGAAGAAACACTAATCAAGATGGTAATAGAAATGGATGGCATATAAAACAAGATTACAGAAAAGATGCCTGTCTGTCTGTCCATCCAACCATCCCTCTGTCCATCCATCCACCCATCCACCCATCCACCTGCCCAGCCTCTGTCTTTTATCTACTGGTTTTCTATCTTTTTAAGTAAACACTAGTGTGATGTGTAACTTTAGGCGCTGAGAGAGTGAGCAAACCTGGCGCACAGCATCCTCCTGGCTTTAGAAGGACCTCGCAGGTCAGAAGCAGAGAAGTAAAGAAACAACGTGTGAGGGTGAGCCAGGAATGAGTTACTGTATGGAATGATTGTGGGCAAAGTGGCTGTTGTTAAGTTTATGTAAAGTAACGAAAACCAGAGTTGTCCAAGCAGCTGCCATTTCTGAGTGCCTAACCCACATTGGGTGCTTTGCAGGAGCTTTCCACAGGGCCTGCATCCTTTCATGGGAAGCCGCTGACTCTGGCCGGGCCCTAGCTCTATTCTGTTCCTCAAGCAAAGGAGCAGGACCTGTGCCAGGCTACTCAGGGGGTAATAATGAAGGAAACCACTTCTGTGCCACACCAAGCTGCCCTGCCTGTGGCGAGAGCCCTGCTGAATCTTGTCCAAAGGCACAGCCATCTCCGGTGGCCCTCCGAGACTCGGCTGGCCAGGCCGAGCAGAACATGTCACATCCTAACATGAAAGTCCTGTCCCACCTTCCCCCGTGCGTTGAATTCTTCAGAGAGCACCTGCATAGCACCCGTTGGTGCAGGCGAAGCTTTCTCCCCAGCAGAAGGTGTGTGCGTACCCGCCAGGCAGCATGTGCACGGGGGTGCACTGCAGGGACCGAAGCCGGAGGAGACACCTGCTGTCCCATTTGTTGGGGACTTGGCCCTGTTTGGAAGGCGAGCATGGTGATTTGAGCATTTCAAAGTGTACAACATCCCAGGTGGTTTCACAGCATAGGGAGAAACTTGGAACAGCAAATTGCTGGTAAATGCATAGAATGATTTTAAAGGAAATGCGCGAATAACCAATTTTGAAAAACTCAATAAATAGCTCTCTCCCCTTCTAATTTTAAGAGTTGAGTTATTCATTCCTCCCAAGACTTTCATCAGCCTTCGCGAATGCGTGCTGCTCAAGCCCCAATTCTTGTCACAAGTGCTATTCAGAGAACATCTGCGCGGAGCAGTTCTTTTCTGTTTCCAGCGGAGCTGCGCTGCCCGCTGAAAGGTAGCTGCCAAGTGGCGGGGCCTTCTTGGGCCCAATCAAGGGGCCGCTTTCAGATGCCAGAGCCGCGTGTTTGCTCTGCGAAGCAGATGCAGCCACCCTAGAAGGCTAAATTACCCCAGGAGGCTGAGGGAAGGGTCGCAGGAGGAATCAAAACAGGAAGTGCCATGGTAGGCTTCAAACACCGTGGCAATCCTGCTTTTGTTTCTGCTGGGAAGAGCCCCGGCAGCGGGCGAGAGAACGGGCTGGTGAGGGGTGGCATCAGGTCCCAGCGAAAGCTGGGAGAACGCGAGCTGGGCGCTAGGCTTGCTGCAGTGTGGCTCTGTGCTGGTGACCTCACACACTTGTCCCTGTGTGGTCACGGCCTTCTGCGCTGTCCAGGCTCCTCCAAGACTCACCCTCCGGGTCAGAGCCTCCAGTCTGCGGACCTCGGGGGCTGAACAGCGCACTGCTGGCGGCTTTGGCTTTAGTCGATACACCTGTGCCGCCAAGCGTCTCTCCTGCAGTGCAGCACGATGGGGTTGGGATGAGGAGGCTGGGGACAGCCGGCTGGGCTGAGGGGAGCTCCACGGGTCATGGAGCGCGGCGCGCAGGCTGCGGGGAGCTTCTCGGTTGGGCTCCTTCCTTCTCAGGTCAGGACGTCCGAGGAATACCGTAAGCCCCATGGACCGGTGGGCCCTCTGCAGCGGGGCAGCTGCCTGCAGCCGTGCTGCTGACTGGGATTCCTGTAATCTCAGCGATGCCCGTAGCTTTGACCCTTCATGTATGAGGTGCACGAAGAAAGCTGTCACATTGCACGGATGTTGGTGGTGTAGTGAGCGTGTGCAATCTCTACGCAGCCAGCCACCCGGGGATGTGTGTAGGCCTCAGGCCTGGTGTGACAGTGTTGTCAACTAGACGCGGCAGAGGGAAAAGGTTGGAGACATGTTTACGGGCCACGATGCGGGTCTTGGTTACTCTGCCCAGTTCAGTCCTCAGCACCTTTGAGAAGAAAATGTAGGGAATATGCAGAAGGTAAGTGTGCAGAGGCGAAGTGCTTTTCCTAAAGCTCTGTGCCTAGCAATAGCAGGGCATGAACAAATGTCATGCTTGAGGACTGCAAGGCCTTCCTCTTCAAGCTACATCGTCCTGCCACGCTGAGGTAGGACACTGTCTGCCCTGTGGAAGGATGCACGAAGAACCCCGTTGACCTTGGATCCAACTAACCTATGCACTGCAGTGCTGGACGCCGCCAGTAGGAGACGCTGCGTGCTCCTCTGCAGGTGAGCTCTTAAACAAAAGGCAGTCAGCAGTCACCTGGTCTCCCACGTGGAGTGGAGTCCTGCTCAGACCTTCCTAAGCCAGCTGCGGAGCTAAAGCGTCAGCCACCCACGTGTTTTCCCCAGCGTGCTGGAAGATGCGGCCTCCCCGATGCCTGCAATCAGGGGCCACTGTCTCAAAAGGAAAATAAATACAGTACGTACCTACAAGGAAGGAAAGATCTTCAGGCAAAAAAATAAAAATGAGAGTTGCTTCTTCCTAGCCATCCGGGGAGGACCCATCCGGAAAAGCTTTCCCGGCGCTGCAGAGGCGGAGGGTACAGCAACGGGAGAGCGGGAAGCCCGCTAGAAGGAGGCGCGGGGAGCTGCCGGATCCCGGCGGTGCCTCAGATGCAGCATGCAGAAGTTTACTGAGGAGGGACCGGAAGTTCTCCTCGCGTACTCAAAAGCAGAATGCCCGACCCTGCGGGACTGCGCTGACTCTGAGTTGCTTTCCTAATAGTGATTCAGCCGTTTCAAGCCAATGGACAACGTGCCGCGAACGTCCGGGTTTCTGTTGTTTTCTGAAAGAAGGTGTTAAGCGCATGCAAAGAGAGGAAGCTGGCCGGGCAGTGGCGGTCGGAGACGCTGCTGACTGTCCTTCTTGCTTATGCAGCCAGGATGTTCAACTCAGTGATTGGCCAGATCCTGCTTGGGCGTGGTCCGAGGGTTCCCCGTTCAGTGAGTGTGCTTGCTGTTCAGGGACACTAACAGCAGGAGCTGGGAATTCGGGGTGCCCAGGAGCGTGCCCTGGAGAGAGAGGGAGGCACGTGCTGGTGACGGGAGATCTGGGGGCTCATTTCTAAGGGCTTGATGCTGAGTTGCATGTGACACCAGTTACCATGGTTGTCTCTGTGCAGCCATGTGTTGAGCCCTCCCCAAACTGATCTGGTCTCTCTCTCTCTCATCTGCCTATCTTTATTATCTGGTTATCTGCCTGTCTCTATACCTCCATCTACATCTATGTATCTATGCATATGTCTATGTATGTATGTATCCATCTATCCATCTATCCACCCACCCATCCATCCATCCACCCACCCACCCATGCACCCACCTATCTATCTATCTATCTATCTATCTATCTATCTATCTATCTATCTATCCATCTATCTCTCTCCCTCTCTCTCTCCCTCTCTCCCTCCCTCCCTCCCTACCTACCTACCTACCTACCTACCTACCTACCTATCTATCTCTGTCTTTGTTATACTGGGGATTACACTCAGTACGGCCCTACATAGCTACATTCCCAGACGTTTTTACTTTATATGGGTCTTGCTAAGTCACTCAGTTGCCAAACTCAGCCTCAACTTGTCATGCTCCTACCTCAGCCTCTAAAGAGTGTTGGGATGACCGACCTGCACTACCATGGTGGCCATCATGGTGGCCATCTCTACATATCAAAAAATAAAAATAAAAAAATACCTAGTTAGATTGGAAGTTTGGATAAACAATGAGTATACATTTTAATATACGTGTGTCCCATTTCATGGAAAATATCTGTGAGCTAGTATAACCATTGTGGAAATCAGTGTGGAGTTGCTTCTGAAACACAAAAGAAGAAAATGCGGGTGGTTGGCTCTCCCTCATCTAGGCATCATGTCAAAGTATTTAGAGTCATCATATCTCAAGGAAGCATGTGCATTCCTGTTTATTTCAGCACAATGTATAGAAGCTAGACGTTGGAAACAGCACATGCGCGGCCCTCAACAGGGAAGTGGAAAAAGAACCCGCGGTCTTTACACACAGTGGAGCACTCATGGGAGGCTTCCTAGGCCAGCGCGGGTGACTGGCACGCATCGTGCTGGGCGAGGCGAGCCAGACACGAGCTTGCACATGGTGTGGCCTCCCTCACCGGAGAACCCCAACACAAATACGCGCGCCCACAGGAACACAGCGGAGCGCAGAAGTGGAAGGCGGGTGAGTAGGAAGGAGGATGTTCAAACACCTCCCCGTGCTGTCTGTTCCCTTGCTTAAAAAATATTGCCAAACGTGCCGGTGGCGCTTTGTTTCACTTATGCTACTAACTTCTTTCGTTTTGTTCACTGAAAAGAAAGTTGCTCCTTCTATTGTTTGCTTCTTCTTTGTTAGAGACATATTTTGCCTCTGGCTTCTGCTCTGAGCGGCGTTTTGGCCCCTCTTCTGAGACCGGGAAGCACAGTACAGGAGCCCTGGCTGTTCTTCAATGAGCTCACTATGAAACTTTGCTTTATTTTTTCACAGAAGTCCGAATATTTACTTGTGTTATATCAAATAAAAAATTAAAAACTAGAGCAAATGGCGCACATGCTTAATGTGAAATCTTTTGGGAGGTTTCCCTGAAGTTCAAATCTACCTGGACATCTCGCATTGCGCTTGTAAATCCCTCATACAGGAAAGTGTCCTGGACCACAAATTCCAAGCTTCTCTCCGACAAGATGGGGCATTGTTTGGCTTACAACAATTATGACGTAAACATTATTGTGTGATAGCACAGAATATGGCATAAAACACGTTTCATTTCAAATCCCCTTTCTGAGCAGCTGTGCTATCATGAGGGGATTATTCTATTTCTATTTCTTTTTTTAAATGCATTTGGTACAGGGTCTCACTACATAGCTCAAAGTCGCAATGTTCCTCCTGTTTCAGCCTCCCCGGTGCTGGGATCGCAGGCGTGCACCACCATGCCCAGACTCAGTGGCCAGCTCAGCACGCTGGCAGGGCATGCAGTGCTGGGAATGGAACCCAGGTTCCTGTGCTTGCGCAAGCATGCGCTTAGCCTGTTGAGCTATCCTGTGGACCTTTATTCTATTTCTGTAAGCTCATTAATTTGTTTGGGTTGTGAGAATAAGTTTAAGCACCCCTAGGACTGGTGAAAGAAGCAAATAAAATACTGCATGTAAAATGATGAGTTCACGAAAGATAATTATCCCTTTCATTACTGGTTTATCCTTCTCGGTGAAACCTTACAGTTCTCATTAAACCCGGGATTTAGCAAAATGGCTCTCCTTGGTAATATAGTTAGCGGGATTATAGCAGCTTGCTTTCCCAGATAGCCTTCAGAATGAGCCAATTTTTTTTTTAAATGTTTGTGAAAGCCAAACACACAGATCAAGTGAGACAGCCTGGGTCCTCCAGCTCGTTTCTTTTACAGGAAGTGGGAGCACTCCTGTACCCTGCGTCCCAGCTCCAAACTCCGAGCACTGTGTGCTCCTGCTGGTCACACCCTAAGACAATGGCCGTCCCCACTGCTTCCGTCTTCCGTGGTCTGACCTGTGCGACCTCTCTAGTGGAAAGGGCCTGGTTCACCTCTCCCGGGGCTCCACCTCCCAACACCACTGCCCTGTCTTCCATTTCCAACCCCCTTTCTTTGCCAGGAGCTTTCAAGCCACAGCATGTCGCTGCTGCTGTTGTCTCAGGTTGCTAAGTTTACTCTAAGAGGAATGAGCCCTGCGTGTTCTTCCCAGCGTGTCTACGGATTCCTCACGCTGCTGCACACTGCAGTATTCTCGTGTCTGTCTGCATGTCCCTCCAGGGTACACACCGCAGGCTGCGTGTGTGTCTTCAACTGCGAATGGGTGTTTGGGTCGTTACTATTACTTCTCCATTATAGATGGTGCTGCTCCGAGTGTCCTGTCATCAAGTCCTATACCTACAGGAAGGGAGCTCTCTTGGCGGGAGGAGTCCTGTCCCAGGGTATGCAGTTTGAGTGCGGGCTAGACGGTCACCGGTTGGTGCCCGTCTGTACCCCGCCAGCAGCACCCGCATGTTCAGTTCTCCCTCACGCGCTTTACACCGCATAGGGCCACTTCCCATAGATGTCAGCCTTTGTGACAATTGGTGAGACTGTCACACTGGCCTTGAGGTCTCATTTTTCTGAGAATAACAACACTGAGTGCCTTAAAAAAATGCTCCCTGGGCTGGGTGATAGGAGTATCGGTGCTTTTTATTTTTAGCTCTGCAGAGCTGTGTTAGAGTGTGCTGGTCACCCTTTCTCTGTGATCTTTGCTATTCACACGAGTGGGGTGAGACTGAGCGCACACACACACACACACACATACACACGTGCACACAGAGTTAAGGTGGGCTCATTAGTTACAGAGAGGCAGCCAAAGGGCAGCGGGAGCCGTGGATTTGTGCAAGCTGAGTCCTGCAAAGCTCGGGAGGGCTGCTGCAAGAAGGAGCCTGCCATCCTAGCACCGCGGCTGAAGGACTTCAGGGCGCCTGTCCTGGATCTCACGCCAGAGAAGACACATTTCCCTTACTTTCCTTGCACTGAGTGCTGAAGAATTCCTGCTTAAGGAGAAGGGTGTGGAGCAGAGCTCTGGTAGTTATGGCCAAGTCGCCCGTCCCAGGATGCTAGGCCCCGGCGACTTCTACAGCCATTCTGAAAGGAAGAAAGAAGACAGGACTCCATTAAAGTGCCCTGAGGACTCTGTGGATGGCCGTGCCGCAGGCCAGACAGGCCTTTCCCATCAGGGCTCATCATACTGCTCCATCACTCCTTACCTTTACCTTACACCGTGAGCCACTGACCAGCAGCCCTACGGGGTCCACGGTCTGGACACCAGACAGCCAGGGGCAGCTACTCATCTCAGAGCTTGCTGAAATTATTCCACGCACCCAATGCCAGAAACACGCTCACCCTACTCTACCTTTTAATCCTGAAAAATCTGCAGAAAAATGCAATTTCCCAATACTGTCCTTTCGCCCCCCGGAGTGGAGGTGAGCCTCATACATATCCTGCACGGTCGGTGTCTTTCTTCCAGGCACTGCAAATACAACAGATTTCTGTGCCTTCCCACTCTTTAAATATCATCACTTGGCACATGGCATGTGAGATGCCATAATAATTTTGTTTTGATATAGTTTTTAAGTCTCATGTTGATGAGGCAAAGAAGATTATTCTAAGGGAGGGTCACTTAAGTTCACTTTATAGATAAACTCACTTCCTTACTCCCTCCCGTGGAGCTCAGCATCCACTTACTCAGAGAAAACCAGGGTTGGGAACCACACTGCCCCCCCTCCCAACAGGCTAATAGTCAACAGTGTCTGGGCAACATAAATCTTGTGGCACCTGACTGATATTTTTGGAAAATTACTGAAAATGAGGTAATGTGGTTACTATAGAGATCTGAGAAGTGTGTAACCTGAAAGCCAAGTTCAGGCCAGCATGGACACCTTGTGGGTCCAGCCCTAGAGTCCAGGGCTGTGGTCATGAGCTCTCCATGAAAGAGTCCTTGCTCCTCGCTCTCGCCTCTTGAGGGGGAGGGGGCTCATCTTTTGCTGCTGTGGTCTGTCACTGCGGTGTAGTGAGTGGCATCTGGTATGCTGTGCCCATAGGGTTGCCCTTCAGTGGCTCCCTTCTTCTCGGATCTCCAAGTTATTTTTTGGAAGAGTTTCTTTCTGCTGAAAGAACTTTAAGCATGGCTTTAGGGGTACCTTTATGAGTCGCAGACTCACCTCCTCGCCATTCTTTTCTAAAAATGTCTTTATTTCTTTATTTCTTCATCATGGTTCCTCCAGTCTTAGCATTTGTTAGTCACATTCTTTTGATCATTATTTCCAAGGGCTGCGTGGTCCCGATCTAATGTCACCATCAGCTCCTGCTTAATTTGAAGGAATCAATGCAAGGGGCAGGACAGATAGCTCCTGGCACAGGCGCCTGCCTGGCAAGTGCAAGGTTGTGAGTTTGAACTCTGGTCCCGCAATAAATAAATAAATAAATAAATAGGAAGCAATCAAAGCAAATGTAAGACTGTTCAATTTCCCACTGAAATGACTTACTGAGGTTTTTAAGATATGCCTACTTCTCTGGTGCTAGTCTAAGATTTGACAGATTAATGAAGGCATATGCATTTTTAATGTACTTTGAAAATTCCTGTTTTTATATTTAATCCCTTTTATAGGAAACTTATAGTTGAATGTTACATTTCACCAAATTGACATTATTGGTCTTTTTGTGATAGTTTAGTTCATTCAAGTTTAATTCATTTCAAATGTTGGTACTTTATTTTTTTCTGTACTTTAGGGAAGGGTCTATAGGGTGTTCAGTATGTCACTACGGAGACCATACTCACAGTGATCCTCCTGTTTACAGCCTCCCAAGTGCTGGGATCACAGGCACGCACCACCATGCCCCGTCTCAGCTGCTGTCCCAGGGGCCAAACTCCCAGCCCCTGCGCCTGTTTGCAGGAGCTTTCATCCCCCGAGCTAACCCTTAATTCAATCTGTTTCTGCTTTTCTTATGTTCTTTTGTATTTTTTATTTTGAATAAAAAACAATAAAATGATACAGAATTGCAAAGCAAGATGACAGGAAGTTAACAATGGTTGTTATATCACATATTGTTATCTTCAGAGTTCCTGCTCAGATTTGCAGATATAGGCATGGAAAATTGATCAAATACTGTAAGCACTGACTGTTCTTGTCAATGAACTCATAGAAATTAGTAGCTATCTTGTGTGTGTGTGTGTGTGTCTATTGCTTAGTCTGCCCTGTGCTACCTCTCTTGGGGAAAGGACTTAGGTCACCTCTCACCAGGCCCCACCTGCCAGCACCGTTGCCCTGTCTGGAATTGGCAGCACTTCTGCTTTGCAAGGCACATTCAAACTACTACATATCATATAAGCTTTTCTGTTTTTTGCTTCTGTGTTGCTGCTGTTGTTTCATTTTGCTAAGTTTACTGTATTTATTTATTTATTTATTTATTTATTTATTTATTTATTTTGGCAGGACCAGCGTTTGAACTCACAACTCTGGGCAGGCACTTGTGTCATGGAGCTATCTCCCCAGCCCACAACTTAGTACAGTATTTTTTTTTTTTTGTCGAGGATCAAACGCAGGACCTTGCACTTGCC
The DNA here is from genome assembly GCA_004027025.1 of Myocastor coypus. Lineage (NCBI taxonomy): Eukaryota > Metazoa > Chordata > Mammalia > Rodentia > Myocastoridae > Myocastor > Myocastor coypus. The sequence goes on along the minus strand of PVJA010036254.1, from coordinate 7,271 downwards.
AAACAGGCACTTGTGACCCCGAGCTATCTCTAAGTTTACTATAAATAGAGTGATAGAGTGACCTGGTAAGTATTCTTTGGGTCTGGATTTCCTCTCTTGGCTTCATCAAGAGGATAAATCTTGTTTTTTCCCCTTTCTTCCACCCCAGTTGTTCTTTCCTTTGTACAGTTTCTTTCCCTTTCACAGTATCTATTGCATCTTTTGGAACGTAATTACTCATTCCATTTCTTATACTGGGGAGACCATAAGAAACTTACTCAGGCAGGTCTGCTTATTTCACTTATGAGTATGGTCTCTAGTTGCACATGTTTAACTATGAAAGCTGTAGGCTTCTCTTTCTTTACAGCTGAGTAGTAGTCCATTGCATAAAATTAGCACCTCTTCTTTTTAATCCATTTCTCACTTCCTAGGCATGTGAGTTGTTTCCGAAATTTAACTATGACAAATTGCACTGCTATAAACATGGGTGCATATATATCACTGTGATACGTTTCAATTCTTCTGGAAAAGGACCCAGAAGGGGAATAGTTGGGTTGAAAGGGACCTCAAATCTTAGGGTTCTCCATATTGATTCCCACAGGGGCTGTGCGAGTCCACACTCCCGTGAACAGTGGAGATGTTCCCCATAGCCCCCCCCCCCCCAGCGTTTATTACTGGTTGACTTCTTCATGATAGCCATCCTTTCTGGGGTGAGTTGGAGTCTCGGTGTTGCAATAATTTGCATTTCTCAAAGGACCAATAATATTGTACATTTTTTCATGTATTTACTTGCCATTTATATTTCATTTAAGAAGTGTGTATCCATCTCAAATGCCCATTTTTGGATTGGATCTTTGAATTTTGGGGGTCTAATTTTTAAAAAATTCTTTATATGCTCTAAATAGAAGTCCTTTGTCTGAGGGACAGTTGGCTAAAATTTTGCCCAATTCATGGATTTTATTTTCACTCTGTTGATGATACCTTTTCATGTGAAGTTTTTTTTTTTTTTTAAAGATGTGTTATGGTTTGTGTCTATTTGTCCCCATAAAGACTCATACAGTCATGGGACAAGGACTTCTAGAATTTGAGTTTAACTCATGATCCACTGGGATTATGGTGATCCAAGGATGAAATTATGGGTCTGAGTAGGGCTGGGACTTTTAGTGTGGCCTGAGGTGGAGAGCCTGATGTAATATGCGAAAGACACAGACTCTCTCTGTTACTGTCATTGGCCAGTTGCTATTGTTGCTGTTCCGCTACCATGAACTGCTGCTCTCTGTCATGCGCCACTCTGCCTTGGAGTCAGCCAGTATGGACTGAAACCTCCAGTAACTGTGAACTAAATAAACCTTTCCTTCCTTCATTTTGAGTGTTGGGTATTTGTCCCAGCAACGAGAGGAGAGTAACTGAGACAAGATGAAATTCCAGTTGTTGATTCTTTGAAGTATTTCCCATGCAGTTTAATTTTTGTTCGTGAGCTCTCTGCCTACTCCTAGGTCTTTAAAATGTGTACCTACACTGTCCTCTGGTAGATTTAGTGCTTCTGTGTTTTGATATTTAGATCTTTGGTCCATGTCTATCACCATGCACTAAATTAATGCCTTCTTTTGTATTAAGCATATATTTCTTTTCTTTTTTTAATACACTAACTTAGGCATTATTCTTTGTCAAATTTTATCAATGCCTATCTTAGAAATTCCGACCTGCACCTCTGATGTGTTTGAATATTTGTATGATTTTGATAGACCCCGATTACAGGGAACACTTGGAATAAATCAGACACAGAGGACATGTGTCACATGGCTTCACCCATATGAGAAGCTTTGGATTTGAAACATAAATAATGTAAAGACCAAGATAGAAGAAAGATCATAAGAAACAGAAAATCTTTGTTGAGATGGGGAGGGGCTTGCGGGAAGGAGGAATGGGAGGAAGATGAACAGAATAAAAGTGACTCTGACGTGCTACACATATGTACCCCAGGGGAAGACCGAACTGCAGAGCAACAGTTGGATGTGGAAACCCATGAAGATTAAGAGGAGGTAGGTGCAGCCTAGACGGTCTGATCCTTGGGCTTGCCTACGCTCCTAGTCTACTCTCCACCGAGTCCATCTGGAAAACACTAGACAATGGAGTCTTCAGAGTGTAATGTTCAGGGATTGATGCCCCAAATTCCAAAGAACAACAAAAGAAATGAGACTGAAAAGAGGTGAGCAAATGCCCCTCTATGTTCCACTTGTGTTATTTATTTTTCCATAAAACTCACAGAGCGCAGAGGACTTGGAGCTGGCTAGGGCGCTTTGCACTCCTGGTCGTGTTGTCTCCCCCGTATGTATTTCAGAGCTGCTGCACTCCTTCTCTATCGCTGTGTAAAGAAATGGTGCTTGAGCCAGGTGTGGTGGCATGCGCGTGTAGTCCCAGCACCGTGGGAGGCTGAGGTAGGAGGATCCAGGCGTATGGGGCTGCAGTGTGCTACGCCAATCAGGTGTCTGCACTAAGTTTGGCATCCACACAGCGACCTCTCTGGAGCAGAGGACCACCGTGTTGCCAAAGCAGGGGTGAACTGGCCCAGGCCAGGAACAGAACAGGTCAAAACTCCCTTGCTGAGCAGAAGTAGTGCTTCAAATGCCATGCCCTGGCTCTCTCCCAGTTTCCCCTGCTGTACCCTCCTCATTTCCACTGGAAAATATCTCCTTTCTAGTCTCTCATGTGGCTGATGAGTTCATTTCCCTGCACCGGAGGACTTATATAGCTGCTTCTTCAGGGACACCAGGACAGTGTTTGTCTTCAGGAAGGATCTGACCCCAGTTTTTAACACTTACACTGATTCGGTGATCAATCCAGAATGGTCTCCTACTTGATTCACTAAAACTAAATTGACTTGGGATCTTAAATATGTCAGAAAAATCCCTCCTTTTCTCCCATTTAACTTAACCTACACCCCAGGGATGAGTTCTATAATACCTTAAATCTTTCCTGTGTTCAGGGTCAAGGGTGGGCACCATACAGAATTATATAAAGTGTGCATGGCGTGAGAAGAATCTTGGTGGCCAGCTTACGATTCTACTCTAAGCAGATAGTCTTTTTTGTTTTTATTTTTATTGTTTTTAAAATAATACATTGCATGATGTGGTCTTCATCATAGTTGTTCTGAGAATAGGATGCAGACATGATTTCTTGACTAAGCATCATTAGTACAGATCTTTCTTTTCATTGCTCAAAGAGAAAGAAGCTGTATATATAGTCCAATAGTCCATGACGGTAATGGATTATCAGCTCATCTGGCATTATTGGAAGCTGTTGACTTGAGCCTTTGACAACTCAACATATTAATATGGATTTCCTTTTTATACCTCACGGCTAGACTTTTCTGATGATGGTTAAGACCAAGGCAAAGCAAGACCTATGCTACACAAAAAATGTAACTTTTGTATCTCCCAAGGTCCGTCAGGTCTTCTCAAGATTTACCTTGAAATTATGTACAGTGCTTTGTAGCACCGTTGTTAGTGTCAGCCATCTGAACGAGTCATAGCCATTCCTTGCCCAGTTCACTTTCTGTGAAAGCCTGAGAGAATGTTTTCTCTCTAGGTGACTCTCCTTAGGCACACTGTACATCATCGATCATTTTCCTCTGTGGTGCTATAGTCTCTACCCTGGACACAAGGATTCTTTCTAAAGTGCCACCTTTGAGATCTTTTTCATTCTGTCTGGGGGATTCTTTGTCACAGGCTCAGTACAGTTTAGGGACCTGGCACATCTCATGCACACCTTCTAATTTTATTACAAGTTCCTTGGTAATTAGAAGAAGCTGCTAGAACTTAGGCAACAAGTCTCCCAGTGAACTACTGAGTTATGCATTGCCTAGGAAAGAGATACATAGCCCACTGAATATGTCCAATGGTTGTTAGCTGAAATCATCTAAAGTAGGCATAAGTAGGTTGGGCACTGAGAGCGTAGAAAAAATGTTGAACTTTGACACACTGAGAAGCATCTGTTTCGCGAAGATCAACTGTGCCTTGCATCCTAAATTGACCTCCATGAGGAGGAACATGGCTCTAGAACAGAAGGACTGGTTTGCCACAGAGGTCACCCATGTCACTCGAGGACGGGTCGGAGGCTGGACCTCACCCTCACAACATGCGGTAGTTATGGCTTGGCGGCTATTTAATGAGAGTTACCATGAAGTGTCCAGTTTCTGATCCTCACTCTGGAACTCATGGTTGGATGAATTTGAACCATTTTCCTCAATCTCTTTGGGGCAGTTTCTTTTTCAATCAATCAATGGGTTGATAATTCTAAGGTTGAGAGCTCTCACATCCTATGGGTTGTAGAATAATTACAGACATACTACTTGGGTGATTTAGAGATCAGAATACTTAATTTTTGTGTGTCAAAAACACAATTTTAAGAAATCGGTGTATTGTCAGTAAGGATAACACAAAGACCCCAAGTCTAAGCCCCATTGCCTGGATTGTCCCGGATCCTTCAGCTATTCAGGTGATGAGACACAAACTCTTCAGGGTGACTTTGGACCTTGTCAGTTTTTCCCCTTCTCCTGAGAAGCCAAAGTCCTGGCTTCACTTTGCAGTACTGTCTTATGACTCTGTGTGCCTTTGGATGAAAGGCAGTGTTTTCCTCTGCTATCTAAGTGGCCTGTGTATTAAAACAATTTCAAAAACCAGCAGTGATTGCTTTCCTATTGAATGCTCCGCTAAGAGTAGTTGCTTTCAATCAGTTGGGAGATTCTCGCTTGAAGTTCCGCAGTGTTTCAGACAGAGGAGCATGTTCAGAAAACTCCGGGAGCCACTCCGGAAGGCTGGCTCCGTCTCGCACGCTGGGAGGTAACTTTCTCATTCAAAACCAGTTACTTGCAGAGCAAAATGAAAAGGCTCTTCCGAGGCACATGACACAGAACAGGCAGTTATAGTGGAGGGCTTTCTCCAATATTTCCAATACAAAAGCCTTTCCACAATTGTGCTTCGAAGGGAATATTACTAACCTAAATCACAATCCCTGGTACAGGACTGAAATTGCTCTTTTCCGGTTCCTTCCTTTATTTGCATTTAATGGCATGGCACAGCTCCAGCCAGAAGCCACCACCAAGACGGTCCACTCTACCTCGTGCTTTTCATTGAATGGACACCCCCCACCCCCACACACGTTTGTTTGAAATCCCAGTAGTAGCTCTCCCAATGGTGCAGAGCTCCGTAGCTGGCCACTTCTTTAGTCACCCAGGACTCGAAGGTTCAAGGATCAGAAGGCAAAATCAGGGGTTGCCTGTGCTGCAGAACCCAGCACATAGGTGAGGCATGGCTGCCTCAGGACAGAGATCGCTGTTAGTCCTGGAAGCCGTCCGTCCTGGAAGCCGATCCTAGCTCATCCACAGTGCACGTCTCTGCAGACCCTTCGCTTGCTTCAGGGCCAGGCTTGTGGGAGAGTGCCGCAATGCATTTCTTCAACACATAAATGTATGATAAGACTTCACTACAGAAGAAAGACAAGCCCAGGGAAGCAAAATAACTTCCTTAAAGTCCCACAATTGCGAGACAGTGGGGAGAAGCTTTGAATGCAGGCATTCTGATTTGATACGTTGTCCTCTTTCCTCTACATGTTGGTTAATTGCTTTTACACTTTACATCTATTCATTTGTGTTAGAAACTAATTTGCAATGCTGCTATTAATGGCGTAAGGGTCTGTTTGCTTAACACATGCAGGCCTAAAGAAGTTCTTGCATTTTTTAGTGCATGGTATGCTTGAGAAGCAGAGAACTCCAGTGCGGCCTCTGGAATCCATGTGAGCACCGTCCACAGTGAATAAAAATTCTGTGGGGGAAAAGTGGCCAGATCTCCACTCACTCACAGGCAAGGGTCTCCTGTGTGAATGAACTTGTCATCAGGGATTAATTCAGTTAAAGCACAAGTAAAAGAGCGGGAGTCTGTCAGCAAATAGACTGTCATGGAGCCCGCTGCAAATCCAGGAATACGCGGCAGGTTTCAGCTTATTGGGGGCTGCGGATGTTTCCAAACGTTCACTCGGCCTGGGCGGAGAGCTGCAAGCTGTCCTTGAAGTGCACCGGGATCAGCTTCAAACAAGAGAGAGGAGAACTTAGAGGACTGTGTTAACGCAGTGCAGGGATCCTCTGTTGACCCGAGATATAAATATTAGTTTTAATTATGCATCTCCTTGAACCTCATGAACATAGGTCGGTGGTGGTAAAGGGGCTGACATATTTGTGTTCACGTCTTAGGACTATTGTTTAATGTGCCTTATGAACTATAAAATCTTTTCTTCTCTGTAATTTTTAGGGAAGGGTCTACAGGGCGTTTAGGGTCTCATTACTAGATCAGACTCATAGTGATCCACCTATTTATAGCCTCTCAAGAACTGGGATTACAGATGGGCACCACCACGCTCAGTCTCAATTGCCATCTCAGTGTGCCACCCAGTGGGGCCTGGCTGCAGACCCGGGATGGAGCCCCCCGGCCCCTGCACCTGTTTGCAGGTGCATTAATCTGCTGAACTATATGGCAGACCCTAAACTATATATCTTAACTGGTGTTTTGTTTGTTTATTTATTTTTATGGCCGGCTCATTGGCTGCTGTCATTTGGCTGCTGAGACCTGTGCTAGCCAGTGGGTAGAAGCACAGAATTTCACACTGAATTTCACATTCAGGGCTGGCACAGCATGTGGTGTCAGGGATCAAACCATGGTCCCTGCAGCCGCCCAGGCTTTCCTAAGCAGGCGCTTTAGACCGCTGAGCCATCCTGCTGGGCCTCTTAACTGGTGTTTTGAAATGATCCTGTAAACTTTGCCTTCTCTATCATGAAAATAGTCCTGACTTCATTTTTTTCCTGACACTCCCTCTAAAGCATTGAGGGGCCCTACTGCTTCTATTCGTGAAATCTTATGGCTCATTGTTGTTATTTAGCCTATGAAATCTTATGGCTCATTGTTGTTATTTAGCCTATGAAATCTTATAGCTCATTGTTGTTATTTAGCCTATGAAATCTTATAGCTCATTGTTGTTATTTAGCCTATGAAATCTTATGGCTCATTGTTGTTATTTAGCCTATGAAATCTTATAGCTCATTGTTGTTATTTAGCCTATGAAATCTTATGGCTCATTGTTGTTATTTAGCCTATGAAATCTTATGGCTCATTGTTGTTATTTAGCCTATGAAATCTTACGGCTCATTGTTGTTATTTAGCCTATGAAATCTTACGGCTCATTGTTGTTATTTAGCCTATGAAATCTTACAGCTCATTGTTGTTATTTAGCCTATGAAATTT
>PVJA010036253.1:5183-21315 GCA_004027025.1 Myocastor coypus | reverse complement strand
TTTTTTTTTTGTCTTTTTGAGACAGGGTCTCGCTATGCAGTTGAGGCTGGTCCTGCGCTCACTTTTGTAGCCCAGGCTGGTCTTGAACTCGCACCAATCCTCCTGCCTCAGCCTCCCAAGTGCTGGGGATTACAGGTGTGAGCCACCACGCCCAGCTAAGTCCATTTCTCTTAATGATATGCTCAGCTTTAATTGTACAGAATTATGGAACTTTATAAAAATACAATTTTCTTTCAACTGACTATATGGAGATTATACTGTCACACTGAATAATCTTCACATACTAAGATAAAGCACAACTGATCATTCTTTTTTCTTTTTTTTTTTTGGTGGGGCCGGGTTTGAACTCACAACCTTGAGCTTGCCAGGCAGGCACTTGTGCTATGGGAGCTATCTCCCCAGCCCCAATACTTTGGATTCAGTCAGTAGATATCTTATATGGACCTCTATAGTACTTTTCTTGTAAGTGACACAACTGATCTCTTTTGTGAGACAGTGTTGCACTATATAGCCAGGGCTGGCCTCAAACTTCAGTGTGATCACCCTGCCTCAGTCTCCTGAGTGCCAGAATCACAGGTGTGCCACGCCTGGCCAGTTGATTATTTTCTGTGACTATCCTTATCTGGTTTTGGAATGCAACCTTCACTGTAATCCATCCGTCCATTCATCCAAAATTAAATAAATAAATAAGTAAGTAAAATAAATATCCAGAGCCAGACTGGGCAACTTGGTGACTTAGGACCTCATGTCAAAATAAAAAAATAGGTTAGGGGTATAGTTCAGTGTGAAGCTCTGGGCTCAATCCTCACTACTGGAATAAAATAAATCAATCAACTAACCCCCCCATTCATTCATCCACATTAAGACAAAAACTGTATGGGCAGGTTTTGTGCCTTTTCTATTGTGATCTACTTAAGACAGGAATTAATGGACTAACGCACATGACATAATTCTACATTTAATTATTCCCATAACTGACAGGCCAAATTGAGTTACAAAGGTAAGTTAACTCTAACTTGGCTTGCTCTTTGTTTTCATCCTTTGTTCAACTTTAAAAATTATGTACTATAGGAGCCGGGAGTGGTGGTGCACGTCTATAATCCCAGCACTGGGGAGGCTGGGGCAGGAGGATGGGTGCAAGTTCAAGACTAGCCTGGGCTACAAAAGTGAGCTCAAGGCCAGCTTGAACTGCATAGCGAGACCCTGTCTCAAAAAGACTAAATAAAGTAAAATAAAATAAATTAAAACAAAATAAAACTTACGTACTAGTCACTGATTCTTTGTTGTGACGGAACTTTTCCTTTTGTGTGCCTTTTGTAATATTAGGAATTAATTTTCTGGGCCAGCCAAATAGCTCAGCGGATTAAAGCGCCTGCAAGCAGGCACAGGGGCATGGTGAGAGGCGATTGAGACTAGGTGTGGTGGCGCACACCTGTAATCCCAGCTCTTGGGAACCTGTAAACAGGTGAAGCCAGATAGCCCAGCAGATTAAAATGCCTACTTCAGCAGATGCAGGGCAAAGGGTTCAATCCTGGGCCTGCAGTGCCAGCCCTGCCCTGAGCATGTTGAGAGTGCAATTCAGACTGGGTGTGATGGTGCATACCTATAATCCCAGTGCTTGGGAGGCTGAAAAATAGGAAGGATTACTACAAGTCCCACCTGTGTTGTGAGACTCTGTACTAAATACAAAGGAAAAAAAAAAAAGAAAAAGACCATGTTCTTTTTTGTGTGTACTAGGGATTGAACTCAGGGCAGGCAGGCACTTATGCCGCAGAATTAGCTCTCTGGCCCTAAAGGTCACGTTCTTACACGTAAGCTTTAACATTTTTGTTTAAAAACAAAAACAAATGCACATCTAGAACACTGTATAGATTTACAAGACAAAGTGACTTTTCTATGCATCCAATAAATATGCTAAATTTCCCTACTAATTCTAAGGGGTGCTTATAGATTCAACTGGAATTTTTTTTCTTTTAGCATGTGGTGCCAGGGATCGAATTGCAGCCCACTGCACCTGCCTAAGCTTGGCTAAGCAGGTACTTTAGACCACTGAGTTTATAAATAGTGAGTTTCACATCTTTATATCTTTTTGTTGTGTTTGCTAAGACGTCAGCAGAATGCTGAAGAAAAGTAGTAACTATAGGTTCCACTGTCTGCTTCTTGCCTATAAAGGAAACATTTCTAGGGTTCCACTATTAGTAATAATTACTATGTGCCACATCAATGTGTATTCAGTCACAGTCATGACTTTACACATTGCTAAATCTGGTTTACTAGCTCTTAAAAATGAAACTTTTATTTATATATATCCACAGATGACTTCAGCCTATAAATTTATTTTCTCTCATGTAGTTTTGTTTGGTGGGGGCTTTATCACAGGGTAGGAAGCATTCCATGATCTCTGAAAGGCTCTATAACAGAAGGGGACTAAAGCTCTGAGCACTGTTTTAGTTGTGATCCATAAGTTTTGATAGAAATGTTTCACTCTTCCCTCAATTGTAATATTTAGATTCTTGGGCCAGCAAGATAGCTCAGCAGTCTAAAGTGCCTGCTTAGACAAGTTTAGGCAACCACAGGGACCGTGGTTTGGTCCCTAGCAGCACACACTGTGCCAGCCCCACCCCCAGGGCAGGCTGAGCTAGCCATAACAAAAATGCGGTTTAAAAAAATTAAAAAAAAAAAATTACATTGTGTTATCACTTTTTTGACCCATGGGTTTAAAAGTAAGGTTAATTTCAAAATAATAATACATTTGGTTTTTTTTAAAGCTATCATTTTGTAACTGAATTACAATGACAGCATTATGTCTAGAAATAATGACACATGTATATGATACTGGACCTCTGATTTTTTTTTTTTTTTACGTCTGATTTTGATGGCTCTTGATACAAATCAATTTTTATTATGAGTATGGATGTGTCTATTCTCATAATACACAAACAAGCATATGGGGAAAATATACTTTTGGGGCCTAAGCTTTCTATGTCAACCAAAATTTACTGCATTTGTGGCAGTGTTAGATGTTGAGCTAGTGTCTGAATACCCATTTCAATCAAACTATAAATCTGCATGTTGGATGTTTCTCCCCACCATGCTCCTGATAGCCTGAAGGTGAAGCAAGATCTATCCCTGGTTACCTTTTAAAGACGGCAGTCTCTGTCTTGGCATCTACAGTGAGGCTGAGTGTTTCCTTCATGCCGCCATTCATCACTGTCTCAGTTACCTTGTCTGTACTTTCTGCATCCTCCTCTCCATCGAAGCTGGCTTCCATGGCCACACTGCCTGGTGCTGAATGAAAGAGCATGCAGCTGATGGTCACACAAATTCAAAGAGGAACTGACACCTTTCTGTGCAGCCCCCTCCACCCATGACACAGACTGCTTAAAGAAGGCAAGAGTGAGACTACCTCCCTGTTGCTTCCTGGCTAAATTCATTCATGTACTTCCAGTCCCATTACTGCTCACTGAGATACATCTTTAGCCAGCCATCCATTTTGGAGATGGTCTCACTGAAGTCACTAACAGGCTGGGCTTGAGCTTGGAGTCCTCCTGCCATTGTCTCCCTCCTAGAGGAATGGGACTATAGGTGTGGAGCACCACATTATTCATTAGAGTGATACTTCGTGAGTTTTCTTCATTAGAGGACTGGTAAGTCTCCTATAGCTTTCCTAGCTCTGTATACCACCTCCCACCCAAATTTCTCCCTGGAGACCTGGCTGTTAGGACTCTACAGCACAGGGCACAGTAAACAGTTACTCATTCTAGCCTCCCCTCATATGAATCCTCCACTGGGGTCCTAGTATTTTCACTGTTACTCTTCTCAGTTACTTCATGTGATGTTCTGGTGGGTCCTTTCTTTGATCTATAATAGGAAATCATACATATGGTATGCTGGTAATGAACTTGTATAGTCAAACTGCCTGGACCTGGAATTCCAGTGTCATCACTTTCCAGCTGTATAATAATTGGGCAAAGAACTCAATCTATGTCTGTACTTTCTTATGATAAAATGGGGATCAGCAAAGCTGCTTACTGAATTGTCAAGGAATAAAACAAGGCTATCTACTTCAAATGCTTGAGAATGACAAAAACAGTATTAGTCACTGATTTTATCCTTCTCTATCATCACCTGCAATGCCTCTATTCAGAGCCTCTTCCTTTTCCCAAGGATTTGGTTCTCTCCACATGACTCTATATTCCATACATAGTAGTACCTTGGTTTATGACTGCTTTTGTGAACAATTTGGTTTTGCAAAAAAAGTGTTACACAAAATTTTGTTTTTATTTGCCAACTCTGCATTGGGTAACCAATACAGACCACAGCCATCTTTCTATACCAACATGAACTTGGTTATCTTTTCCAGAGTCATAGAAATGATTCTGAAGCATTGCTATTCCCCATCCCATCCTCTTTGCCAACATCTTCCCCAGCTACCTAAAGCTCTATCCATCAATGCCAATGTAAGAATATCTGTGAATATTCTGAGTAATAAGACAGCCCACCAGGGCTTTAAGACACCCATGAGAATTCCAACTCCTCACACAGCTGAGAAGAAAAATACCTTCAGTGTCTCAAACAGGCCTATAAATACCCATGTACCTCACAGAGGACAAGATAACTGGGCAGGCCTGGAAAGTAAATGTTTAGTTTTAGTTTTATTTACCCTGGGTATTGTGGGAGAAGGCAGTTCTCCTTTCTAGGCATCAGTTTCCTTCTGTGCACAGTAACAGGACAGATAATTTGGGACTTCTTACTCCTAGAATTAATATGCTGTGGTTCTGGAAGGGCATTCCCACTCTCAGGAGCCCTTAGATATCACAGACATCTCAGTTTTCAGCCTCCTTTCAGCTCTTGTGCTTGAGAAGGGTCTGGTTTTCCTAAGTCTGCTCCCTGCCACCCCAAACTGGCTCACCTTCTGGTTGTGCCGTCAGAGCAGCAACACTGGGAGTCAGTGGATCCATGGCTTCAGTGCTAGTTTCCATTTCCACCGGAGAATTACTTCTTAAAGAATCTTTTGTGCTTCAGAAAAGAGAATATTTAGATGTGAATATAGTAGGAAATAGACAACAGTTAACCTATTATTTACAAAAGCTTTTTGAAAATAAGTTGTTTCTACTGGGAGACGTCAGTCATCTGTGTAGGAGAAGGTGGGTCACATATTTCAAGGTCTAAGTGCAATAGCTGGAAGGAGAGATAAAGGCAGATGCCAATGCTCTTTTGAACCAGGACCAACAGGCCAGGCATCTTAGGGCATTCAAAGCAAGTTCAAAAGCCCCGCCTATTTTCTATGTAATCACCAGGCTCTCAGGGCCTTGTGGGCAGAGATATACATCATATAGTAGCAGCTATATGCTGCCTATGGGGTTATTTTTACCAAAATCCTGACTTAAGTTGAGTCAACTGCATGAAGGCATTGGCCCTCTGAGTGCTGTTCACTGCTGAGACTGAAAGCACAGTAAAGAAACACCACATGACTAAGGGAGGTGACTCTAGCTCTGTTTTGTCCCCCACTCCCATGTGTAACACTCCCAATACACTCAGACATCTGCACGTGAGGCTCAAGAGAATCAACCTTTAATGACATTTCTCAAATAACCTCTTATCTTCCAATCACAAAAAGGAAAAAGCAAGAGGTGGAAACTTAACAAGTCTTGTACTGGAGCAGGGCTGATGAGATATTTCACAATATTTTTAAGACATTTTTCAAAACTCTGTAGTTTTGAAGAGTTCAGTGTCATTATCACTTATGTTTTATTTCAGTCTGTCTAACATAGTGACTGTCAGCTTCCAAGTTTTGTCTATCTGCATTGCTAGTGACTTTTTGAAAAACGTTATGTTATGGCAAGGAAAGCGGTAAAGTCATCCAATTGGGGTGGTGTAGATTTATTTGGTAGATAAAATATTTAGCAAATCAAAGTACTACAGGTCTAATGAGCCATGAAATCTAACACTTGAGTGTGGATACTGTTCCAGAAAATGAGACAGTTCTGTCACAGATAATAATACAAATAGCAAGACTACCTCAACTCTTAGAATACTAGTTAGAAATGAAAGCTAAGTTTCTATTAACTAGCTAATTCAACATACATTTTGTATTTCTCTACAACCTTCCACACAGAAGCATCTGTTATGAGGTCTCTCCTGTTCTCAAGCCTATGCTGATGGCAGAGCTGGAAAAGCCCACGGGGCTGTCACTTGCTACTACATCCTGCTAAGATCAAACTATATAGGCTACTTTAAGAACTTTCCCTTTCCCGATTTGTCCTGGAACAAAGGAAAATGATGCCTATTCTAGTGTGTAAAAGACTTGTATCAATACCTTACCATTTCAATTTTTCTTTTAATGTGTTTAGTACAGGAACTATAAGGTCTCACTACACAGATCAGACTTGTAGTGATCTTCCTGTTTTCACCCTTCCAAGCATTGGGATTACAGGTGTGCGCCACAATGCCCAGTCTTAGTGGCTGTCTTAGCTCGCCCTGGGGGTGGGGCCGGCACCACATGGTATGCTAGGGATACAAACCCAATCGCTGCATCTGCTTAAGCAGGCACTTTAATTTGCTGAGCTATCTGGTGAGCCCTCAATTTTTCATTTGTTTAACGTACAACATTCAATTTATAGCTAAGGTGAAGAACCTGCATTGGTAGTCAACATCTACCATTCCCAGTTTCCCATGGAAAGCTGTAGACCATATACTTGCTCACCTCAGAGAGGATGTGAACTCTGAAAAAGAAGCCCAACCTGTCTCTTTAGTTGGCATTGGCTCCTCTGTGCTCCACACATCAGACCCCACTGAGTCCAACGGAGTCCCATGGGTAGTCTCCATTGGAACATCAAAGTTGGCCGACCAAGTGGGTGCTAAAACAAGGGGAGGAATTTCATATAAATGGTTCAGTAATTTAGTGTTAACACAAGATGATAATTTTTTTGGTTAATATTTATTTTTTTAAACTTAACAATGGTTATATTACATATTTTCATCATCGGATCAGTTTAGATTAATAGATATAGGTATATAAGACTGATCAAACAATTAAACATTAACACTTTCAATAAACATTATTATTATTATTTTTTGTCCTCACAATAGTTATCCAGAGCACAGGGTGTGGGGATGACACACCTTCCAATTGATATTGGTAAGGAAAGAAAAAAAAAATTACTAGAGTTCCTATATTATGGAGATAATATAGGATATATTTATGCATGTAGGTCTGGTTTATTTCACTAATGAGTATATGATCAATATACATCCATTTATATATGAAGTCTTCTAGCTACAAGATGATAATTTTTATGTTGAACATGGTGGCATGTGCCTGCAGTCTCAGTTATTTGGGATACTGAAGTAGGATTGCTTCAGTCCAGGAGTTCAGGGTCAGCATGGGCATAACTCATTTCACAAACAAAAACAAAAAAATTAAAGCTATTTTTAAGACAGAGGTTTATAAATGACTGAAGGGGGGGGGAGAGAGGGAGGGAGGGTGGAGGAGAGAGGGAGAGAAAGGAAGAGAGAGGGGGAGAGAGGGTAGAGAGAGGGAGAGGAAGAGAGAGAGAGAGGGAGGGAGGGAGAGGGAGGGAGGGAGGGAGAGAGAGAGAAAATAGTTACAAAGACAAGGTTTTTTTTTCTTGAACCAGGGATCAGACTCTGAGCTTTGTGCTTGCCAGGCAGGTACTTTATGTGTGCCACTGAGCTATTTCCCTAGCAGAAAAGGTTTTTCTTAACAAACTGTCAGTAGCAACAGGAAGGGGACAATTATCTGGAGGGCAACCAACAATATCCATCCCATTAAAAAGTATTCTTTGATCTAGCAATTTCATATCTAAGAATTTTTTCCAACACAAATACTACATGAGAATTCAAGTCTTTAAAAAAAAAAAAAGGTACATGGAGGAGAGATATTTAACACATCTACCATTCAAACTATACTATGCCCAGGAGCAGAGACCCAGGAGTTCAGCCCAGCTGTCTTGCCTTTCAAGTCTCTGAACACAGCCCTAAATGCAGGCAGGACAAGGCAGCTCTCCAATTAGTTAACTCCAGGGAGCAGTGAGGAGCAAGCTCCCCAAGGTGGTTTACACCTGTAATCCTAGTAGTTTATACTTGCTTTCGTATTACTTGGAAAAATCTTTTCATTCTCAGATCTCTGGTTTACACCTGTAACTCCAGTAACTTGGGAGGCTGAGGCAGGAAGATTGCCAGGAGTTTGAGGCTTGCCTAAACTATGCAGAATTCAGGGCCAGCCTGAACTACAAAGTGAGACTTTGTCACAAAAACAAAAGTGTTAATGTTAACTTTTAAGTTTTGAAAAGTGTTCCAATGTTGTATCAGACAGAATTGGGGGAAGTTAACTAAAGGGTATATATACACAATAACCTTTTTTTCAGTACTATGGATTGAAACAGGGCTGTCATACTCAGCTATATTCCCACTCCTTCACTTTTTACTGTGAAAAAGTCTCTCAAAGTCAATAAATTGCTCAGACTGGGTTTGAATTTGCCCTTTGCCTCTAGCCTCCCACAGTGCTGAGATTACAGGCATTTGTCATTACATCTAGTCTAAAAACTTCTTATATACTATCTCTGCAACTTTTCTGTACATCTAAATTACCACAAAATGAGGCTTATTTTAAAAAAATATACTGCAACAACTGGAAACTCCCTGGATATTTCTCAACTGATATCTGGCTTACAGCTCTGAGAGCTTGCTCCCCACTGCTCCGCGGTGTTAACTAATTTAATTGCAGAGGTTGCCTACTTACAGCTGTGTTTGGAGACCTGAGAGACAAGATGGCTGGGTTGAATTCCTGTGTTGTGGAGGAAAGCCCAAGCGGTAGGTCAGACTATACTCCAGATGTGTCCTTAGGATGCAGTCAGGCTGCTCTACCAGCACTCAAATGTTTTTCTTCACATTACACAAATCTTCAAAGCCTGTGGGAGCCAGTGCTGTCAGGCATTTTCTATGCCCAACAGAAATCTCTGGCCATAAGGATGAGGTGCCAGGGAACTGCTAACTGCCTAAGAGGTTTATCCTACGTATAAATAACTGAGAAGTACCTGTGCCCAACAGAAAGATTTCGATTTTAGACACCACAGACCATGACTCTGAGCTTCCCCAAGCTCTTCCATCTGTTCCATTCAGATTTGGGACTATCTACACAGCTAAGGCCTCACTGAGGATTTGTTCTGTGTGTCTTGAGCTTTACTGTGTTAGTGAAGCAGAGCTCCAGGGACAACAAGAAAGGATAACGCTGAACATTTCCACCTGAAACCTCACAAAAGTCAACCTGGAAGGTGCCCACCTCTAATCACCACAGACAACATTCTGGAATCAGAGTTCTACTTTACAATTCAATCAACTGACATAAGCAGGACTTCACCATTGCTATCACCCTGATACAGCCCTTCCCAGATAGTGTGCCACGGTTACTATATCATAAGAAAATGCTGCAGTAAGTCCTCACAAACATGAACGACACCAGAAACTGGCAGGGATGTAGGGCTTCTTCTCTTAGTCACCCTAATGTGCCTTAGAGAACTAAGAATGATGATAAGCTTTTCCTAAGAACAGGAGAGCAGGATAAGTGTAACTGTCATTCAGGAATTTCCCTATCCCTACTTCCAAAGTCCCAGCCGCAGTGGTATGCGGTGTCACACCTACTTGTGTTCTTCCTCCAACACATTCATCATACACTCAGCATCCTCAAAGTATCATAGTTCTGGAGTATTCTCCAGTCTTAAAAGAGGAAATCCAACACACGCTACAACATGAACGAGTCTGAAGGATACTGTGTTAAGTGAAATAAGCCAGTCACAAATGCAATTCTGTTTACGTGAGGTACCTAAGTAATCAACTTCATTGCCAAGGAAGGGGCAATGGGCATAGTTCAGTGGGTATTGAATTTCAGTCTGGCTATATGAGAAGGTTCTCTGTTGCACAATATGAATATACATGATGATACTGAATTGAACCCAAGAGAAAAAAACTAGCCCCACAAATTCTAGAGCCAAAAATGAAGGCCCATCTGCCCTGTATTCCACTCTTGTTTTCCTCCTGCCAGGAGCTATCTGTTTGGCCCTTGTTTTTTCTTCTGTAACTCTCTCTCCAGATGTTCTGTCTCTAGTGTGGATATGTCAGTTAAGTTCTCACACTGTTGCCAAGTCTGTCTTAAACTCACTTGCAGAGGGAAAGATCCACTTCCTATTCCTAAAGATAGGCAGTGACTCTCTTCATGTGTCCAGATTTCCTATCTACCATGGGAGTGGGGTGGTAGAGTTGGTTGCATGGACAAATTCTAATTGGTTATGTGTCCTAAAAGTGACTGAGGACATAAAGGCCTGCCTAGGGTCAAGAGGTCAGGAGTAGGGAAAGCCTAACAATCCATAATGGCTCTTTTACACATTTTCCCAAGCTTTCAGAAGTCAGTAGCTTTTTAAAAAAATGTTATGGCTGGCTCAGCCTGCCCTGTGGGTGGGGCTGGCACAGCATGTGATGCCAGGGATCAAACCATGGTCCCTGCGGTTGCCTAAACAGGTGCTTTACAGACGGCTGAGCAATCTCGCTGGCCTTGTCAGTAGCATTTTTTAAAGATGACCAGTGCCTTTTTTTTTGCAAGCAGCAAAGCAAAAACATGCTCTTAGCTGAACGAATTTTAGGGTTATAAATTCTGTAAGTAAATTAAGAATCCATTTAAAAGTTGCTCCCTCTGTTTTGTTCCACTCATGATTTCACAAAACACAATGACTTCCTCATTACTGCATCTAGTCTTTCTCTTTCTGCTGCAGTACTGTTATCTGGAGCCAGGAGGGGCCATCCTAGTGGGCCATATTCTCTGACCAAACTGATACCAACTGATGTTCACACTGAACATTAAAGCCTCACTCGCTCTTTCCCTGAACCTAGTCTAAAAAACTCAAATCTAGAAAGGACCCACACTACAATGTGTTTCAATTCAACTATTCCTTTAGGAGCTACCTTAGATGTTGTTATTCTGAACATTTTTCACAATTCTCAATTTTAACACCCTACAACTCACTTGCCCAACCAAGGCAACTTACGTTCATTAAGGTCTACCTCCATCTTATCTTCTGTGTTGGCACTGCTAGATTCAAACAAGTCTTGTTTTGCTCCATCTTCTTCTTCAGAATCTGTACTTTCTTCACTGTCTGTACTCCCCGAGCTATGAAAGAAAGAGACATATTTTGTGCTATTGACCATCTACAGCTAAATTCAGAAAATCCTAAAGGTTGCCCCAAACATAAATCATACTATGCCTTCACTGCTTCACACCCTCAGAGTGCAGTGCAGGAAGGACACAGGAAGACATCTGATAATGTGTTCTGAAACCGTTAACTAGGAATAACATCCTCACCTGGGCTTTGCCTAGAGACCACCAGCTAGAAACCTGCATCTAAGGTGCACAATGTGTCTCACTGTGGAGGGTAATCTGCATTTTCCTAGTGACCACAGATGCTAGCTACCTTCTGTGTGCTGGTTTTGCTATTCTTTTTTTTTGTACTCAGGACTTCACACTTGCCAGGCAGACTCTATGCTGCTCATCTGTAACCCTGACACTAACCTGTATCTTAATTATCTTCTCACATTAGAAATGCTTTTCAAAAAAAGTTGTGTAGAAATTCCATTTATGAACGAATTATTTTTGTCAGTTTGAAAGTACACTATATTTTATCCATTTAATCACCTTTAAACTCTATTTAAAGTCAGTTTCAGCCAGGCATGGTGGTGCATGCCTGTAATCCCAGCACTCAGGAGGCTAAGGCAAGGAGGATCAGTGTGAGTTAGAGACCAGCCTCAGCTACAAAAGTCAGCTCAAGGCCGGCCTGAACTGCATAACAAGACCCTGTCTCAAAAAGACAAAAAAAAAAAAAAAAAAGTCAGTTTCACAGAAGTCAGGCTACTCACGGGTTCTCTATTCTAACCAATTTTTTTTTTTTTTTAATGTGTTTGGTACAGAGTCTCATTATGCAACTTGGATTCATAGTAATCCTTTTCCTCCTGTTTCCAGCCTACCCAGCACTAGGATTACAGGCACGCATCACCATGTCTGGTCTTGGTGGCTGGTTCAGTGCACCAGGGGGCGGGGGCCAGCACCACCTGTGGTGTGTGGGAATTGAATCTGGGTCACTGTGCTCACCTAAGCAGATGCTTAGGTGTTCAGGCTACTGACCTATCACTGGCCCTGACCAATTCTTTATCTTGTCTCAATGTACTATGTATCTTGATTCAAACTGTATTATTCTTTATGAAAAGTCATTTTCAGAATTCTAGGCCCTTTATATTTTCACATGAATTTAAGTTACAATGTATTAATAACTACCCAATAGAGCCTCTTTTAAGATTTTGTTGGGGACTAATGCCAACTCTAGAGACAGTCTGGGAGAACTGTCATTCTATCAATATCTAGTTTTCCAACTTAACACACATTTATCCAGTTTTTAGTTCTCTAAAAAATAAAGACTATCTCTTTAAAAAGTTTTTAGAGGGCCAGCCAAATAGCTCTGTGGATTAAAGCGCCTGCTTAGGCAAGATGCAGCAGGTGGAGTTTGATCTCTGGCCTGCCATGTGGGCCCTGCCTCCAGGGCACACTGAGACAGCGCATGAGACTGGGCATAGTAGCTGGCGTGTGCCTAAATCCCAGCTCTTGGGAGTCTGAACAGAGGTGAATCAATATGAGCCCGATCTACTGTTGAGATCCTGTGGGCTGTGTCCTAAATACCAAAGAAAGAAAGAAAGAAAGAAAGAAAGAAAGAAAGAAAGAAAGAAAGAAAGAAAGGAAGGAGGGAGGGAGGGAAGGAAGGCAGGCAAAAAAAAAAAAAGAGAAGAAATCGGCAAGAATGGTTTAAAAAAAAAAAAAACCACTACAAGCTAAAAGGTCCTGTTTTATGTACAAAAGGTCAGCTGGTCTAGTACCTCTTCTGTGCAATTTTATCCTTATATCCTTAGCATTTTTAAAGCTATTCTTAATAGTGTTTAGAAATTTTTGTTCCAATTGTTATTTTCAGTCTGCAGAAACACAATTATATTCATTTCACACTGTACACATTGCTAAATATATCTAATTTACACCAGTAGTCTTTTTGTATATTCTGGCAAATTTTAGCGCCGGCACATGGGCAATTCCAGTCAGGTACACGGATGGTAGTTAAATTCTCCACACTCACCCTTAAGGCAGCCTGAGTAAGCCAAAACAAGCAAGCAAGCAAGCAAGCAAGCAAACAAATCCTTCTCTGGCATATGGTCATGTCTGAGAAAAGTTGTCCTTACAGTCTAGTTGTCTTTTCTTTTTCTTCACTGATTTGTGCTAGCCAGAAATCCAGTATAATATTGAAAAGCCTAATACAATTCTAAAAAAGAAAACTGTGAAAAGATATCTTTGTCTCGTTCCTGATCTTAATAGACAGGGATGCTTTTTTACTATTAAGTATGATACTAACTTTTGGCCTTTATTTAGCTTTTTTTATGATTTGAGTTTACTTTTTTTTTTTGTTTTGTTACCATTAGCTCCTAGCCTTGTTGTTTTAGTCACTGTTTCATGTTCTATCCTCAAGTGATTCACAAAAACTCAAATGTCCACTAATAGGAAAATACATACACAAATTGTAGTACTCTCATTTCATGGAATACTTAATATTCACCAATAAAAAGGAATGAGCTATTACACTAATATCTATTACAGCTATCAATACACCATATTATGTGGAAAAGTATATAATGTATAATTTCATTTATTTAACCCTAGAAATCACAAACTAAATGAAGAAAAACAACAGGAAGGGGTTAAGGCTTTACAAAAGGGTATGAGACAACTTTTGGTGCTGAGGAGATAGCTCATGGTCTTTATTAGGATGATAGTTTAATGAACTACATGTTGAAACTCACCACACTGTGAAACTTTTTTTTTTTTTTTTTTGTACTGGGGATCGAATTCAGGACCCTGCACTTGCCAGACAGACACATATACCATTGAGCTATCTCCTCAACCCAACACTGTATACCTTTTTAAAATGCAGTTTGTTGTATGTCAATTATGTCTTAGGAAGATTTTTTTTTTTTTTGTCTTTTTGAGACAGGGTCTCACTATGCAGTTCAGGCTGGCCTTGAGCTCACTTTTGTAGCCCAGGCTGGCCTCGAACTCGCACCAATCCTCCTGCCTCAGCCTCCCGAGTGCTGGGATTACAGGTGTGCGCCACCACGCCCGGCGCAGGAAGATTGTTACTGAAACAAAAAACATTCTTTCATCACCCTGTGTTCTTTCCAGTATTGAGTGCCATCTCCCCTCAGTTTTTCTTCCATGATTGATCCTCTGTAAATATATTACATCTGTCATAAAATATGAGGCCAGTTTGCCTCCAGAGGAGAAAGAGCAATATGCAACGGCCCTTTAGTAAATCCATGCACTATAAAAACAAAATCTTATGGCAAATGGTGGCAAACAATTCTGATCTTTGTCTTTAACAAGTCAGTAAGAAAATATCTGGCTGTATGCTTCAAAAGCTGCAGCAGTTATCTTGCCATCCACATGCAGAGCTAATTCACCACACAGATAATAGTAAAGTAGAAATAAATGAAAGAACTGGTAGAGTATAAATAAATGAAAGAAATTAAGCCTAAAAACCTTGTTAAGTTGGTATCAGATGTAATCTATGATAAAGATATCCCTTTTTTTACTTAAGCAATGGCCAAGTCTTCAGTAACCAGTGGCAAGAACAGTCTTAAGAGACAACTTAGCTCTTTTCTAGCTGGAACCATGGAGGGTGTAGAAGAGAAGAAAAAGAAGGTTCCTGCCATGCCAGAAACCCTTAAGAAAAAGTGAAAGCATTTCGCAGAGTTGAAGATAAAGTGCCTGAGAAAGAAGTTTGCCCAGAAGACACTTTGCAAGGCAAGGAGGAAGCTCATCTATGAAAAAGCCAGGCACTACCATAAGGAGTACAGACAGATGTACAGAACTGAGATACAAATGGCTAGGATGGCGAGAAAAGCTGACAACTTCTATGTCCCTGCCGAGAAAAGCTGGCAACTTCTATGTCCCTGCCAAGCCCAAACTGGCATTTGTCATCTGGATCAGGGGTATCAATGGTGTGAGCCCAAAGGTCCAAAAGGTGTTGCAGCCTCTTCACCAAATCTTCAATGGCATCTTCATTAAGCTCAACAAGGCTTCGATTAACATGCTGAGAATTGTGGAGCCATACATTGCATGGGGGTATCCAAACCTGAAGTCAGTAAATGAACTAATATACAAGTGTGGCTATGGCAAAATCAATAAGAAGCAAATTGCCTTCACAGATAATTCATTGATTGCTCCATCACTTGGTAAATATGGTATCATCTGCATGGAGGATCTGATCCATGAGATCTATACTGTAGGGAAACGTTTCAAAGAGGCAAATAACTTCCTGTGGCCATTCAAGTTATCATCCCCACAAGGTGGAATGAAGAAAAAGACCACCCATTTTGTGGAAGGTGGAGATGCTGGAAATAGGGAAGACCAGATCAACAGGCTTATTAAAAGGATGAACTAAGTAAGGTATCTACCATGGTGTTTTTATGATTTGGTCAGTTAATAAAGTATCTGCTTCCAAATTGGGGAAAAAAAAGAGAGACACAACTTAGCCATAGGCACACTCAAGGAACAGACAACTCCAATAGCCTACCCAGCAAGAAGAATAGGATGCTCTCAAGAGATGGGAGTGATTTTACTTTTCATTCACATTTACACCCTTCTTGTTCTCTTTGGATTTTATGCCATGGGAAAACACTACTTATAATAAAAAATGAAAATTCAACTATTGCTACTCATAATTCTCTTTGAACTATTAAGATTTTCATAATGAATATCATGCAACAGGAACTCTTTGAATCAGAAGGTTGTGAATTAAGTGACAAAAATGAACAAGAATTAAGATGCATAATGTACATGTATGTACAAATTCCCCACAATGAATCTAATTACTATGTATTACAAACAGGCACTACTAAAAATTAACTTTTTAAAAGTGATTTTTAAAAAAGGGTCAGGGTTGATATAGATGATGTGAACTGAGAAGGCCCCTGTCATTTAAAATTAAGATTGACTTTTAGGGGCCCAGCGGGATGGCTCAGTGGTCTAAAG
>PVJA010036252.1:0-21181 GCA_004027025.1 Myocastor coypus | reverse complement strand
CAAATGCCACCATGGCAAAATGGGAAGAATCTACAATGTTACCCAGCACACTGTTGGCATTGTTGTAAACAGCAAGTTAAGGGCAAGATACTTGCCAAGAGGATTAATGTACGTATTGAGCATATTAAACATTCAAAAAGTCGTGATAGCTTCCTGAAACGTGTCAAGGAAAATGATCAGAAAAAGAAAGAAGCCAAAGAGAAAGGTACTTGGGTTCAACTGAAGCGCCAGCCTGCCCCTCCCAGAGAAGCACACTTTGTGAGGGCCAATGGGAAGGAACCTGAGTTGCTGGAACCTTCTCCCTATGAATTCATGGCATAAACTGGGAGGTAGTTCTGCCATTCACCACCTAATTGACAGCTTAAGTGTTCTAGGCCCTGTATAAAAATAAAATTGCCCTGTGTTTTAAGGGTGATTTTTTTAGTTGAAGAGGTATGTGGTGCCTTCTTACCTCAAACATCTCAGCAGATTTTTACTGTTGTGAGTAATTGTGTCTGGTCTTTACAGTGTTTTCTTGCTGAAAAGTATTGCTGAGGTATTGTGCAGGTATATACCCAAATATTTATAAAATATTTATATTGGCTTGAAGATCTTGTACATCACCATTGGGAAAAAGATGTATCCAAATAAATGGAAGTCACTTAAACAAATGTAAGTCCATTTCAGTTAAATAAATTGTTTGAAGCAAAAAAAAAAATTATTATTGATGTGAAAAGCATATAAGACACAAAGACCACTGGAGAAAAGTATCCTTTAGTGTTTGTGTGCGTGTTTTTTTTTTTTTTTTATAAGAAATACCTTGACTTCTTGAGAATTCATAAGGCATACCACCACATTAGCACCAAAAACTGTGAAGAAGTGTTTTAAAAGTCCCTGCCAGGTGCTTCCTTTTATAGCTTTCTTCCTCAAAACCCATAATCTCAATATAATCATGAAAAAATACTCATCAAATCTAAACTAAGGGGTGTTCTACAAAATACCTTCCTCCCACTTGTCAGAACTGTCAAAGTCATGGTAAACAACTTGGATATAATCACTTCCTTTAATGCTTAAACATACTTAAACTAAATATGTATATATTTAAAAAAATAAATGCAGGATCATAATTTAAGTTCATTTGTATATACTTACATTCCCATTTACTGTGTAAATAAATTATAGGCAAGTTATCCATGCCATTAAAAACATTTTCAAAAATATAAAGTTAATGGTTCTATAATATACCAGATGAGTGACCTACAATTGAGCCAAATTTTAGGGTACTTAGTTTGTCTATTTTTGCTATTATAAAGCATTACCACAATGAATATCTTTGAAGGAAACAGAAAATAATGGCTCAGGAGCAGAGGCCTTTCATCACTCTGTGTACACAAACCCTAGCTCTGCTTTCCTCTAGCTCTATACATTTAAGCAGGTTCTATGGTGTATCTGCCTTGTTCTTCTCATCTATAAAATAAGGAGTGCAGCGCCCTGGCAGGGAGAGCACAGATTATAATTCTTTTCACTGTGGCAAAATGTATGTGATATAGCAATTGCCGTTTTATGTGTATAACTCAGGGGTACAGTGCATATTCACATTGCTGTGTAAACACCACACTGTGTTCCCTGAACGTTTCCATCAGTTCCAGCTGAAACTGTACCAGTAAAACATTTCTACTGATTGACTGATAGATTGATTGCAGAACTTGGGATTGAACTCAGACCCTTGCACTTGCCATGCAAGCGCTTATTCTACTGAGCTATCTCCCAGCCCCTGTACCAGTAAGACAATAACTCTCTATTTCCCTCCTTCTGCCCAGCTCCTGACAACCACTATTTGACTGTTTTTATGGACTTGAGTGCTCTTAGCTATATTGGTCTTTTTGTGCCTGGGTGGGTTCACAGAGCATAGTGTAATTTCTTTTTAAAACTGAATAATACTGCATGTTATGTATATACAACAGTATGCTTATTTATTCATTCATCCAACAATAGAACAAGTTATTTCTACTACTGGCTATTGTGAATAATGCCACTGTGGACATTGTGCATAAATGTTTAGTTCCTATTGTTAATTCACCTAGAAGTGAAATTGTTGGATTATGTAATTTTTGTGTGTGTGCTTGATTTCTTTTTTGAACCACCATTGTGCCATCTTCCACGGTGGTCGCACTGCCTTCCATTGTTACAAACCATGCATAGGGGTTCCAGTTTCTCTATCGCCTCACTAGCTCTTCTTAGCCCTTCTACTTACAGTAAAGTAATATCTCATCATAGAACTGATTGATATTTTCCTAATGACTCCTGGAGTTGAGCCCATTTTCCTGGGCTTACTGGCCCGTGTGTATCTTCTTTGGAGATGTCTGTCACAGTCCCCTTGCCTACCGTCTCTATCTTGGAAAGCGTTGATTTTTGTGCCTTTTTTAAATGGAATAAATATAATAAAAGTATATTAGAAACAATATGGAATTTCAAAAAACAAGATGACAGGAATGCCACATCATTATTATATTGCATATTGTTATCTTCAAAGTAATTGTTCAGATGACTAGATATAACCATGTAAAATTGGTAAAGAAAAATTAAACATTGGGGCCCGGCGGGATGGCTCAGTGGTCTAAAGCGCCTGTTTGGGGAAGCCTGGGCGGCTTCAGGGACCGCGGTTCGATCCCCGGCACCACATGCTGCGCCAGCCCTGCCCTCAGGGCAGGCTAAGCCGGCCATAAAAATGAGTGAATAAACAAATAAAGGTTCTGAAACAAGAAAAAAGTAAATAAATAAAATTCAAAAAAAAAAAAAATAAGGACTTCTAAAAAAAAAAATTAAACATTAAATATTCCTTTCAATAAACCAATGGAAATTAGTAGTACAATTATCTTGGCTAATATAAATTATATATATATATATATATATATATATATATATATATATATATATATCCTTATTTCTTTTTTTTTTCTCCTTTCAAAACTTTTATAGAAAAAAAAATCTTTTATAGATAGAGGCAACTAGAAACGATAATCATAAGTGAAATAAATTAGACTCACATGTATAAACATTGTATTGTCTCCATAGTGTAAGAACCCGAGAAAATAAAATGTGTTTTGTTTCAATGTCTTATTCTTCCCCAAGTTTCTTTCTACTTCTCTGGCTGTGTCTCCTACACTATTTTTCTGACTCCTCCAACTTCCTACTCCACCACAGTAGAGGGCCCTGGATTTAACTTCTTCATTCTCCTTGTACTAATTTCACATGTGTCTTCTACTCAGGGAATCTGATAGCTGGCGTAAGGCTTATGGAACTAATTCTCAATTAAGAAATCATTTAACCAATTCACACATTACTTTTGAAAGTAAAACAAAAGGCATAGCTTAACGGCAAATGGATACAAACTATCCTAACTACTTACTGTTAAGACAAAATACATCCAGGAGCTAAGGGAGGGAAGGTTTATTTGCTCATAGTGTTTAGAGGTTTTAGTTTATAATTGGCTGCTTCCAAGCAGGGGTGGCACGGCAGAGGGAAATTGCAGGGGAGATATAGTCCATGGCAAAGCAGGACAGGCAGAAGGCAGCAAAAGCAAGCAAGTGGCAAGCTTCTTTCTGCCCCTCATATTTTAGGCTGGCTAGCAGCTTTTAGGGTGAGTAGCACCCAAACCCTGGATCCTAGCACCTTGAGGCCTAGCACAGCACCATGAAGTAATCCCAGCATCACATGCTGTAGATCCAGTGACCTTCAAAAAACTCTACCTATGACTCCAGGAGGCTTTCGGGGGAGGGACTAGACACAAACCATAACAAAAGAAATATTCTAACAATAAAACTAAACAAGGACAGGCAAAAGCAAACTGAAATGACATAAAATGGGATTGTGGTAGATTGACAACCGGTGGTCAACTCATAACACCCAACTGAACTGAACTGGCTTGGTGCTGGGTATGGAAGGCCCACCTCAGGACTGTTGTCAGCCACATAAGGAGGAGAACTGGAGAAGAAAAGAAGAGGAAGAGGAAGAGGAAGAAGAGGAAGAAGAAGAAGAATAAGGAGGAGGAGGAGGAGAAGGAGAAGGAGAAGGAAAAGGAGGAGAAGGAGAAGGGGAAGGGGAAGGGGAAGAGGAAGAGGAAGAGGAAGAGGAAGAGGAGGAGGAAGAGGAAGCGGAAGCAGAAGCGGAGGAAGAAGAAGAAGAAGAAGAAGAAGAAGAAGAAGAAGAAGAAGAAGAAGAAGAAGAAGAAGAAGAAGAAGAAGAAGCAGAAGCAGAAGCAGAAGCAGAAGCAGAAGCAGAAGCAGAAGCAGAAGCAGAAGCAGAAGCAGAAGCAGAAGAAGAAGAAGAAGAAGAAGAAGAAGAAGAAGAAGAAGAAGAGAAGCACTATTAGGGAGGTTTGAGGAACTTGTCTCTTTCAGTAACTCCCTTTGCACTGTGCAGAGGGTACTTCTTTCCCTACTTTAACTGGTGTACTCTTGCTCTGCAGAATATACTTTTGCCCTCTACCTTTTATAAACATAAAACTCACTATCTCTTGTCATGTTGACTTTCCTTAAATGAACTCAGCTGTTCTCATTGTCAGAGGAGCTCAGTGTCTTACTGTTGCTGAGAATGGCTATGGTTCACTTTGGTCTTGACTTTGACCATTGCTTCCTGGCTCCAAGGCAGATCATTCAGCCTACTGGCACAGGCTTTCTAGCTTCCACCACCAACCTTTTGGCTTTCCTAGTGCAAATCTATGGAACAGACTTGCATGAGATATTGTATGGGCTCTTGGTCTTTAGCTGGACTCATGTAGCAAATTGCCATGGGATGCAGGTCCTCAGCTGGATTTGGTCTTTAGTGTATGGACAGATTTCCTGTACTCTCTTTGTATATTACTACTGTAAAACAATCTTATAAATTATGTGTCCTGTGTTGTTTCCCTTACAAACCCTGACTATAACAGGAAGCAAAGAAAAAAAGGAAAGATGTTCGAATTAACCACAAAGGCCTTAAAATTATATCAAATTTAAATGGACAAAAAGCTTCTGGCAAGGTCAAACTTTATGATACCTACAGGTGACATTTACAGTATAAAAAGGCAAATAGGCTAAAAGAAAATGATAGGAAAAGCTATATTATATAAATAGCAAGCCTGAGAAACTAAGTGGCTCCAGGCAAGTGGGTATAATCTGTCAGTTATAGAAACCCAGAGCACATGTATCCAAGCTCTGCACCTGGGACCAAATCAGAGAATGCTGTCATCAGTTCTCCTGGCACGAAATCAAGTGGGTTTTGGACTCAAAAGCTGTCCGCCTCTACCCTCCCTGCCACTGTCAGCTCTTTCAGTAACTCCCTTTGTACTGTGCAGAGGAAACTTCTTTCCCTACTCTAATTGGTCCACTCTCACTCTGCAGAATATACTTTTCCCCTCTACCTTTTATAAACGTAAAACCCACTATCTCTTGTGTTTTTCTTGTCCAACTTTTTGTCCAGGATAAGAGGAACTTGGGAAGGCCCAGATGCTGACTACGTAGCTATGGCGAAGCCAGCAAGAGGTAAGAAGGATGAGTGGAATCTGGGCCTCCCCAGTAGCAGCCTGAGGCGGACTGCCTGCCTTCCTGCTTCCCATTGTGGAGTAATGGGATAGGCTGGCTGTACTTTGCTCTACATGTCTGTTCCTGCTCCAGGCACACCGGCAGGGGCTGCTGCCCAGGCCTCGCCTCCCCCACAGTCTGCTCCTCCGCATGTCTGCACAAAGGCCCATGCTGTGTGGGACTGTGTCCAGGGAAGCAGGTCGCAGTGTCCTCCATGGTCATATATGGGATGGAACTGCTGGAGTTTGTTTAGCTTTCTCTCTCTTCTCCCCCTTGAGTAGCTGCCTACCCCTGCCCTGCCTACCTCTTCCCATGCTTAGGCTCATCTACACTTTTGCCTTAGAAGGACTTTTACCTCCACATGTTACTCTTCCTCTGCCATATTTGTTAAGTCTCTAAACCTCTGCTTTCAGGGAGTAAATGAGACTTCTCTCTGCCTTTCTTCTAAAGAAGAGTAGATCCTCTTTCTGTTTCTTATGACAGAAATTCAGAGCAGAGCAAGGGAACACAGGGCAAGGGAACACCAGCTAAAGGTCAACTCACCTGGTTGACAGTATGCAAAAGTACAGCAATCTTTGCAGTCAGAACTTCCTTTTTTCTCTTAAATGCTAAAAAGAGTGCTTCATCTCTACTACCTACCATAGTATTGGGATAAATGGAAGGGATCCTATCTATCCAGTGGCTGGCTGGATTCCCTGGGGGCTCTACCCTTCTCTGGAGATAGTCATGGTGAGCCTCAAGCTTTGGTGAGTTCTTAAGAAAAAGAAGAAAAGAAAAAGAAGGTGCTGGTACAGCATGGCCAGAGGTGTCTGGTGGGTCCTACAACTGAGTCTTGTGAAGGACCTCTGAAGCCTTCTGCACAAAGTACCATCTGAAAGACCCCAGAGCTCGTCTTTCCTTGCTCTCCATAGGCCCCACAATGTACCCTGAAGATCTCAGTTAGTCTCAGTATTCAACTGTATTCTTAAAATCTAGAAACAATTTGATTCTGATAATACGAAAAAAGAACAGCCTGTGTTCTATTTCAATGCTGTTCAGGCCCAGTATAAACTATGAAATGGTGAAAGATGGCGACAGGATGGTAGTCTAAATTACATACTATTCTTCAGTTAAATGTGAAGGAGGTGTTGCAAAATCTTTATGTTCATGTTCTGTGTCGCTGGAAGGCCTCCAGAACTAAACCTCCAAGGAAGAGGAAATTGATAGTTGATGACCCTGTCCTCAGATGCTCACCTTTCTCTGAGAGGGATATAGGTCTCCTTCATGATTTTAATGAAAGTCACCACAAAGGGCGCTCTCCTCACTTTCCTTCTTATAATCTTCCAGGACAGTAAACATATAGGAACTGGACCAGAGGCTAGCAGCCCAGACAGACCTGGTATTCCCAGGCCTTCCTTATGTTCCTCAAACAGCTTCAAGTCCCACAGGACACACTTAGATTGGAGTTTCTGCTAACTCAAAGCTCACCCTTCCTGTAAGAGAGGACCAAGGAGCAATGGGGACTGCTAGAATTCAGGTTCTTTTTTTCAGTGGCAAATACTCAACAATGCGAAGAAAGCTTAGGCTAATTTTTAGAAGATCCTGTTAAAGTTACAGATGGCTTTCAAACTTTAACCCTGGCCCTTGACCTATCGTGATAAGATATCCATTTTGTTCTGGCCACTTGCTGTCCCCCAGGTCGCTATGATCCAATTGCTAGATGTGGCATTTCCTGGGTTTAAAAGTTGGGATCTAGGTAAAGATGAAAGGAGAAAAGCTAAGAAAAAGAGGTCAAAATTATAACTGTCACAATTATTGGTGCTTCTGAGGTTGCCCAAGGTGAAATACAATGCCAGTTAGGAAAACAATTGCTGTAGAAAGGTAAGGAAACTAAACACTGGTCACATGAGCACAGCACACCACCAGCCCGGCTGTCTCTACACCCTGTGCCAAATGGTTGATGTGCCTGACTATGGAGGCACATAGCTATGGAGGATGAGCTGTCTTCAGTTTGAAAGGGGCTAGGCTAGCCAAAATCCTCACCTCCTACTCTAATAAAGCAGACCGTGGAGCCCAGGGCAATCTATAGTGCTCCTTCCACAGATATCTCTATCTCCTGCAGGGAACTTTGGAATACTCTAGAATAGGTAAATTAAGCTATGCCAAAGTGACTTACTCTCTTTTTAACTCCCCTGAGAAGAACACTACTTGGAGCTTCTTTACTCCTGCTTTGACATGTCAGTTCAAAGGGCAGATGTTCAATTATGAGCTTTTAATTGTCTCAGAGTGTCCTACTCCCTTGTTAGGAAGAGATTTGCTAGTAAAATTGGGGATAATTCTTCAATTCTGGCAAAGGCCAAAACTGCTCTTTGCCTATTGAGATTGTGCCAGGGCATGTTCTTGGACACCCCAGAGCTTATACCATTGAGACTTGGACTACTCTTAGTCCTGCCTTACTGATGCCTATTGGCTCAGAGGTTACTCCTGTGAGCAGGTGAATTCCCAGACCTGTTCGAGCAGGCAGGACATCATCGACCAGCACCTCCAAGCCCCTGAGGGGGTGTGGTTCGCTGATGAAAGTAGCTCTCTATTCTCTAAGAGACACATGGAGAGATAGTTTATAACGTTGTCAGTTCTCTAACCCTTCCTCCAAAGACCTCCACTCAAAAAGCACAGCTTGTATCCTTTACTTGAACACTGATAATAGGAAAAAGAAACACAAAAAGCCAAATATTCTTTGGGTTTCTGGTACAACAAGCCCAAGCTGCAATCAAGAAAGAAAAAGGCTTGCTAACTAATAAGCAACCATCTATAAAGCACAAGCAGGAGATCCCACACTCCCTAGAGGCAGGGTATCTTCCCAAGCAGGTCATAGTCATTCAGTATAAGAAACACCAAAGAGATATGTCTAAGAAGTCAAGGGCTGTTAGAGAAGAAAGGAGGGAAACCTTATACCCATTCAGGACCTTAACTTTATTCCCAGTTCCTGAGTGTTATGGTTTGTGTCTAGTTGTCCCCTCAAAGCCTTGTGCAGTCACTAGGGAAGGCTTCTAGAGTTTGTGATTAATTCATGATCCAGTGTTGGGTTTTTGGAAATGAGTGCTGCTGGGATTATCAGTGTGAGTTCTACAAGCATATATAGCCTGAATACAATATAAGGAAGGCAGAGAGTCCTGTTCTCTACCTCTGCTGCTCTTCCTTTTTTATGCTCATTGCTTTTTCTACCTTCTGCTACCATGAGCTGCTGCCCCCTGTCACGTGTCACTCTGCCTTGGATTATAGACTGAAACCTCCACAAACTGTGAGCTAAGTAAACCTTTCTTTCCTTAACTTTAATCACCAGGTATTTTGTCCCGGCAACAAGAAAAAAGTAACTAAGACAGAACTTGGTACTTAGAAGTGGGATCCTTGCTGTGGCTATACCCATCCATGTGGTTCAAGAGCCTTTGGCAATGTCTTATGGGAAGAGATGGGAAGGGTTTAGAGATGTCACCTGAAAGAGAAGCACTGAAATGCCTTTGGCTGTTCTGTATGGAAGATTCTGGTGAGAGCTCAGATGACCAGAATGCTGGTAAAAATCCTGCCCGTAAAGACTAGAATGGGGAGGTTTCTGCAGGAAAGAAGCATTGCATAGTATTCTGGAATCCAGATGATGTATGGTATGGCTTGACAGAAAGTTTGTTTGCAGTCTGCTCATGTCCAGAGACTTTACCTGAGGCTAAGATTAAAGGTAGAAGACTGATTAATCTGACAAAAGACATTTCAAGGAAGTTGAATGTTGAAGCAGTGACATAGCTATTGTTGGGGGTTTTCAGTCAGATATATGTGGAGAATCAAGAGCAAGAAGTCCAGCAGAATGATTCAAAATGTTATGAATTTGTTCAGAGAGGGAAGCTCCAATAAAGCTGTGGATTTTAAAGATAGAGTGGAGGAGATCTTCATTGCTGAGAAGGAACCAGAAAACAGAAAAGATGGCCTGAGGACATCAAAAGAAGTGACAAATCTGCACCCTTTACAGCCTCAAAACTTCAAAAGTGAAAGACTTTGCTCTGAGGAGAAAGCCGCAGAATGCCATATTCCAGAATGGTGACAGAGACCATACCAGATTCCAGAATGGCAGCATTATAGATAATCTTTTCCTCAGAATCAGGGTCAGAGTTCTCAGCAATCTAGGCACTTGACCCCTATAGCTAAGAGAGAAGAAAACCTGGCTACTAATCCAGATGTGCTGGAGGCACATCTTGGCATCATCCATATGACATTGATTTGGGACACATGGAGAATATAAGAGTTCTGAGGTTAGAAAGGCTTCCACCTCAATTTCAGAAGAAGGCCTAGGTCAGGCAGTGTGCTTCTAAGAGGGAAGCATGTGATGCTGTGAATGAGAAGCCTAAAGTGCAGTAGAGACCCCAGAAGTTCAGAAAAGAAAAGAACATGGATCATCTAAGGCAGTGGTTCTCAACCTGTGGGTCGTGACCCTGGCATGGGTTGAACAACCAAAACACAGGGGTCACCTAAAGCCATTCCAAATCATAATTGTAGCAAAATTACAGTTTTGAAGTACCCACCAATATTATTTTTTGGTTTGGGGTCACCACAACATGAGGAACTGTATTGTGGGGTCATGGCATTAGAAAGGTTGAGAACCACTGATAAGGAAAAGTTCAAGGACAGAACAAAGCAGCCATGGTGGCTAAAACCCCTAGAAGTGCCACAGGGGTGGAGCCACAGAAAGCCTTTGGAGTTCACAGTTTATCACAAATTGCTCTGGATTTTCCACATGGAACTACAGGGCTTAATGTTTGCCCTGTTGGATTTTGGATTTGCTTTAGACCCCATCCTTGGTATTCCCGTTTTTACCTTTTAGAATGTTAATGTTAATCCTGTGCCATTGAATGCTGTTAAGTGTTGAACTTTCATTTCATTTTTACAGGGGCTCACAGCTAAGGGTTTGCCTTAGATCTCAGAGGAAAATTGGGACTTGGACTCTTGAGGAACCACTAAAAGCATTCTCTATGCTCTAAGAAGACAAGTGGTTCTTAGGACAAGGTGCAATTAAAAGGGGCTTGGCTGGTAGTTAGAAAACAAACTTATCTTTCCTTAAAGGACACTGTGGATGGGTATAAAAATCCTTCATGAAGCTGGGCATGGTGTTGCACGCCTGTAATTCCAGCACTCGAGAGGCTGAGGCAGGAGGATCAGTGCGAGTTCGAGACCAGTCTGGGCTACAAAAGTGAGATCAAGGCCAGCCTGAACTGCATAGTGAGACCCTGTCTCAAAAAGACCAAAAAAAAAAAAAAAAAAAATCCTTCATGTTTATTCCACATGGGAAGAAATGTGACACAGGAAATGGTTGTGGTAGTTTTCACAGGGTTAGTGGTAACACCTCCCCTGCTCCATGCACACAGGCTTGCAATAACTCTGGTAAGTTCAAGCCACATCTTTCATTAGAACCTGTACAGAGGAGAGGAACATACTGTAGAAAGGACTAGCAATTAGACCTTATCTGCATGCCACCATATGCGAAATTTAAACAAATATTGATCCTAACTGATATCCTTACAGGCCAGATTGAGGCTTTTCCTATTAGTTCAGGGAAGGGTACAGAGGTAGTCAAAGAAATGATCTCCTAGTTTGGACTACCCTAGTCCCTTCAGAGTGACAATGGACCTTTTTTTACCCCTCAAATAGTTCAGGGAATATCAAAGGCTTTAGAAGGAAAAGGCTATCTCCGTTCTGCATCAGAAGATCTCAGTCCCCTGGAAAGGTCAAAAAAGCCAATCAAGCCTTCAAGCAAACTCTGGCAAAACTTTGCCGAAAGACTTATGCATGTTGGTTCTGATTATTATCAACATCCTTCATAAGTATTTGAAACATCCTGTAAATTGGGAAGTGAAAGAAAGGAAAGTAAATAGGTGGAGAGTCATATTATCCTTTACGATACACTCCCAGTGATCTAAAGGCCTTCCACCTCCCCAAAATGCTTCCATGGGAAGCAAGTCTTTACCAAATGGTCTTTTGGGGGACTCTAAAAAGAAAACAGAAATAAAAAGAAAATGTGACGCAATGAACTGAACTGTGATTCCTAAATTTATATGTTGAAGCCCTGACCCCCAATGTGTAAGCCACAGTACATAGCTAGTAATTGAGTTAGCTGCTACTTCAATTTTGGACTTCCCAGTCTCCAGAAGTATGTGGAAAAAATTTCTATTAAGTCTATGATAACCTGAGCAGATTAATGTTTTCAACATAAGCAAATTAAAACAATATATGCTGAGCCGGGCATGGTGGTGCACTCCTGTAATCCCAGCACTCAGGAGGCTGAGGCGGGAGGATCGGTGACAGTTCGAGACCAGCCTGGGCTACAAAACTGAGCTCAAGGCCAGCCTGAACTCTACAGCGAGACCCTGTCTCAAAAAGACAAAAAAAAAAAAAAAACCAAAAAAACAAAAAACAATGTATGCTTCAAGTGACACTTAATGTAGACCAATCTACAGAATGATGTGAAAATTGTGCAAATCACAAATGTATTAGTACTTATGAAACATCCTATTATTGTCTTTTAATAAAGACAATCCATTCTAAAAATGGAAAAAGAATGAGAAGATACTTCATCAAAGAAGATAAACAGACTGTCAATAAACATAAGAAAAGAAGCTTAAACACAAAATAGTTACCTGTCACTTGAGATGTGCAAATAAAATGATCATGAAACAGTAATTGATATCTACTAGGATAACTTATTTAAGAAAATAAAAACATAGTAAGTATATGACGATGATATAAAGGAAGTAGAATCCTCATCCTCTGGGGAATGTGAATGGTGCAACTGTTGAACTATTTCATCAGAAAGTTAAACTTTGAGCTAGTACATGACCCCGCAAGTCCCCTTCTGGGTACATGCTATGACAGTTAATCTTGATTATCAGCTCAACTGTATTGAGAGATGCCTGGAAGGTTAGTTAAGTACCTCAGGGTGGGTCTGCAGGGCATTTGTAGAGATGATTGCATCTGGGCCTGCAAACAAAGGAGGAATACGGGCCCCGACTGTAGGCTTTTGTAACAAATAGAATGGGAAGTGGGAAGAATAAGGAAGTTCCCTGTGCACTCAGCCTTGGCTCCACGTGAGCAGTGGTCTTTTGCTGCTGCCTTTTCCCTTGGCTACAACTCTAACTTCTTCACTGTTCAACATAGACTCACCCTAGTGACGTTCTAGGGTGCCTCCTGGCTTCAGACTGAGGCTACATAGTTTGTATCACTCGCTTAGAGGCTTCCAGTCTCCTGGACTGAGCTGCTGCTGCATCTGGTTGCTCTCAAGCATACGGACAGCCATTGCAGACTGGACTGTCATATATGGTAGAATGTTCGCGGATAAATGTGCATACTAATGTCCATAACAACACATTTTATAAAATTGAAGGAGTGGAAATGATTTAAATGTTTATCACCTGAAGAAAACAAATCATGCACTCATACAACAGACAACTGTGTGATACAATTTTATGATACATTTATTCAGTAGATAGCACTAATGCAGGGTATAATGCGGGTTAACTCAGAAAATATTATTTTATATGAAAGAAACCTATCACAAAAGGCCACTTATCATGATTCTACTTACGTAAAATGTTCAGAACAGGAAACACCTATCTACAGTTGTACCACTCTGAACATGCCCCATCTCATCAGAGCTGAAAAATCCATACACACAAGAAGGTACAGTAGAAGTTGCAGCAGGAGGGCAGGACCTGTACCACAAGAAACTGAAGGTGCTTCTCAGTACTTTTTGACGAAAGAATTTAGGCAAGATGCACAGGCATTCATGCAATGCACAGATGTTTTATTGAAAGATTTTCTGAGCTGTAGGGAGAGAATGAACATCTCTGAGCATGAAGGTGGGCAAGCCGTAATGACGTGGGGCTCAGGCCACATTTATATGATTAAAGGAATCCTCAAAGACTATTATTTCTTTCCTCCATGGTCTTTGTTCTACTATCACAATGATAATGGGCCTGTTTCCACTAGCTTCAGAAGGAAGAATTTTCTTTTCTCTCTCTCTCTCTCTCTTTTATGTATGTGGGGGGTGTGTGGGTGGGAGGGGATTTTCCTGTTTACTCTCTAGGAAGAATGTTCCCATTTAGCTAATTTTGAGTCCTTGTTTTTTTTTTTTTTTTCTAATAGCCACTCACTGTCCAGACTTTGTGGAGACATTTGACCCTATCAGCATACTCAGACAATCTGATATTCTCTTGAGCTACAGTATAAAGCTATCAGCTTGTCTGGATTTTACGTATAGCTGATGATTAAGAAAATGAGGCAAAGGGCCAGCAAGATAGCTCAGTGGTCTAAAGCACCTGCTTAGGCAAGCTTAGGCAACCACAGGGACCTCAGTTTGATCCCTGGCACCACACGCTGTGCCAGCCCTACCCCCAGGGCAGGCTGAGTAGGCCATAACATTAAAAAAAAAAAAAAAAAAAAAAACCTTAAAAAAAGAAGAGAAAAACAAGAAAATGAAGCAAAAAGAGGAAAACATCCCATCTTCGCATTTCACGTAGCCCATATGTCTAACTTTCTGTCTAACAATGGTCACTATGCACTGGGGTAATGATGAATGGGAATGACTGTCAGTGTGTATAGGAATAGTGGTGATGATTGCATGGTTTTGCCTAATTTTTTGATAAATGAATTCTACGCTTCACATAGTAATCATTTGATGGTATGCAGCTCTTTTTTTTTTTTTTTTTTTACATAAGGTATACAAAGAGAAGTGGTTTCCTGTTTATTTTGTGCAGCCAGTATCATACTGAGGTGTTCCTTTTTCTCTCCCTTAAGGGAATGATGATGGAACCCAGGGCCTTCTCAGTGGGTTGTATTCCCATCCCTTACTCATTTTGGGAGACGGAGTATTGATTGCTAAATGGGTGGGTCAGGCTCAAACTTTGTATCATCCTGCCTCAGTTGTCCAGACTCTGGGATTACTGGCCTACACCAGCACATCCAGCTCTGTCTGTCTCTCTGTCTTTCTCTCTCTCTCTCTCTCTCTCTTTTTTTTTTTTTTTTTTTTTTTTTTTTTTTTTTTTTTTTTTTTTTTTTTTTTTTTTTTTTTTTTTTTTTTTTTTTTTTTTTTTTTTTTTTTTTTTTTTTTTTTTTTTTTTTTTTTTTTTGTCTTTTTGAGACAGGTTCTTGCTATGTATGCAGTTCAGGCTGGCCTTGAGCTCACTTTTGTAGCCCAGGCTGGTCTCGAACTCGCACCAATCCTCCTGCCTCAGCCTCCCGAGCGCTAGGATTACAGGCGTGCACCACCATGCCCGGCTTAAAATTTATTTCTCTTAAACCTCATTATTTGTTTGTGTTATGGCTGGCTCAGCCCACCCTGGGCTGGGGGTGAGCAGCATGTGGTGCCAGGGATCAAGGAGCAGTCGCAGCGCTTGCCTTAATTTTCCTCGCAGGCACTTTAGACCACTAAGCCATCTTGCTGGCCTTCTCTGTCTCATTTGATAGGCTCTAGTGCTAGTATGAATTGCTGAATTATTATGACGGTCATTTAATATGGCTGAAACTCATAAAATAAGTTTATTTTCCCCAAGACCATCTTCCTCCTTCTTCTCCTGTCTTAGCCCAGGGTGCAGTTTCCTTTCATCTTTCCTGCTGCCTCAGGAAAGACCCCAATCAGCTCCTCAGGTATAATCTAAACATCCCTTCAAACTCCACCCCTGGCAAAAGGCCCTAAAAGCCTTAGCCTCTCTTTGTTCTAATTCAGAGAATACCTTATCTTTCCCGGATTCTCTCCACATCTTCAAAGATAATAAAGCCTTTTTCTTTCTTCCTTCTACTATTTCTGTGCTGCAACGCCATCTGAAAAACCTATCATCTTTGTCTGTCTGTCTGTCTTTTGGTCTGTTTCTTTTGTCTCTTTCTGCCTGTCTCACTGTCCACCTCTGTCTGTCTCTCGCTCTGGCCACATTAGAGATTAAATCCAGGGCCCTGTGCATGCTAGGCCAACAGCTCTACTACCCCTACGCCACACACCAGATGGTTGTTTCTTTGACTCTAAGCCAGGAAGGTGACCCTAGATGATCTGAGTCAGCCTAGCTCAATGAGCTGAGAGGTAACAGAGCTCTTGGCCCCTGCTTCCCTGAGGGGAAAGTTCCCATGTACAGCACCCTCAGCACATGATCGCCTCCGCATGACCCAACTTTCAGAGTTACCTAGCTGGCCTCTATGACTACATATTCTTTATAGTTTCAAATGCTAAATCCCTTACTATATCTCCTATTAGCTTTGTTTCTGTAGTTCAATGTGGATTGATATATACGAAGTCAAAACCAGATTCCAAGATTACCAGAATATAAATACAGAGACACAAGTATAACCATTGTGGACATAGAAATACTTGCAAAATATTAGCAAAGCAAATTAAACACTAAATAAAAGAACAATTGAGGTTTATTTCAAAGAAGTTGGGCCTATTATTATAAAATTAATACAATTCCTTGGGTGACAGAGAAACTTTTTTTAGTGAAAACAACAACATGGCTGGGGAGATAGCGCTGTGGACCAAGGGCCTGCCTGGTAAGTGCAAGGTACTGAGTTCAAACCCCGATCCCACAAAAGAAAAACAAAAACAAACAAAAAACCCCACAACAACAAAAAAGTTCACAAATTTAACATTTATTCATTATTTTTAAGCACTCTAATTCTCCACAAACTAGGAACAAAACTGTCAATTTTTACCAAAGAAACCAGGAAAAGCTTCCGTTTCCCATCATATTAATGGTGAGAAACCGAATGCTTTTTCCCTACATGCAGGATTAGAACAAGGATTTTCAATCAACTATTCCTATTTAACACTGTATTATATAGGTAATAGACAATATAGTAAGAAAGTATAAAGAAGGAAGAAGTTGAGTTTCTTCACAGTTGTCGTTACTAATACAGAGAAATCCCCAACCCCAAGGAATCCACCAAAAAATTAGCAAAATAAATTTCTTCGCACTAATAAACAAACTTCATGTTTCAAGATACCGAATTATCACACACACACACACACACACACACACACACACACACACACACACGCTTCTTTTAAAAACAAAATTAATAGATGCTGGGTATCCCAGCATTTAGGAGACTGAGGATTGCTGCAAGTTTGAGGCCAAGCTGAGCTACATAGTTAGTTCAAGGCTAATTGAATTAAAAGGAAAGATCCTATCAAACAAACAAACAAGCAAATAGAAATCAGCATATAAGCCATTTATGTTTAGAACATGTCAAGGATTCTACAACTGGATAATTCAAAGATAACCCAGTGTGTGAATAAGTGTACATCTTTAAGATTCTAGGACACAGTTTTTCTTTTGTCTCTGGAGGCTGAGAAATAAAAGTGGAACTATACTGTAAGCAAATCCACTCTGTCATCCCTCAGTAAAACACTTTAAAATTTGCAAAAGAAAACAGAAATGCAAGCGCAAAAGTGCAGTATGGCTATTCTAGCAGCTGTTAACACAGTATTGTCTATACAGCGCAAGATTTGCGCAGAGCTTTGCAAAGACCTAGCAGATAATCCTCGCTGTTTCCTTCAGCGACAGGTGAATGAGTGAGCAGCTCAGCGTCAAGTCGTACGGGGAGAACGGCCAGGACAGGCCCGTTGCTGGGCTGCCGCCAGAAAACGGAGCCAGGAACCCAGGGTCCTGGGCTCCTGCTGGCGCGGCCATGGATCGGCATTAGAACGGCCCTAGCTGATTCACGCCGCCTGTCAGTCAGCACAGCGTTATAAATCCTGCCTTCCACCTGGGAAAGTCGGGGCCTGCCGCTTTACTCTGGCGCTCCCTTCAGAGGTTGTCCTGCCTGGCTGCCTCTGGGCGCCCGCAATGATTCACTTCCTGCTCCTGGCTCGCGCTGAGGCACGCAGCAATGGCCCCAGGGTCTCTGCTCTTGGCCGGCAGTTCCTTGGCTCCTGCAAGCTTCCAGAGCTCGACTGTCCCCTCCAGGCTGCATTCCTCATCTGTGTTCCCATGGCCCCTTGCCTGGGCAGCGCTGGAAGCTGCTGGAGTAATACGGTAGTGAGCTCTCCGTGCTTACAAAGTCTTGCTCTTGTTCTGGCCTCTGAACCTTTGTTTCTGCTGGTTCCTTCACTTGGAATACTTTTCCTACTGTTCTTCAGCCATCCAAACAATACCCATCAGTCAACAACCACCACATTCCTGTTCCTCAGAACTTCCAACACCTCCCTACACCTCGCGCTCTGTCCTCTGCACTCAGAAGCTTAGCAGTAGAGACCCGTTAGCGAGACGCATGCATCTTTGCGCTCCATGGAGGAGTTATATAGTAACAGGATTTAAAACACAGAAAGTGCTATGAAGAAAATAAAGCTGGAAGCTGGGGATGGTGGCACAGGCCTGTAATCCCAGGACTTGGGAGGCTCAGGTAGGAGGATCAGTGCAAGTTCGAGACCAGCCTGGGCTACAATAGTGAGCTCAAGGCCAGCCTGAACTGCACAGCGAGACCCTGTCTCAAAAAGACAAAGCAAAAGCAGAAGCAGAAGCAGAAGCAGAAGCAGGAGAAGAAGAAGAAGAAGAAGAAGAAGAAGAAGAAGAAGAAGAAGAAGAAGAAGAAGAAGAAGAAGAAGAAGAAGAAGAAGAAGAAGAAGAAGAAGAAGAAAATAAAGCAGGCAAGCTCCTTGACTAGTGAAAGAAGTGGGAAGGGTACTGATTTAGCTGGTACGACCTCTGCTCAGTTGATGTCTGAGTGGAGATTTGAGTGACAAGGCAGAGCCAGCCCCGCAAAGAAGAGAGGAAGTCTACTTGACATGAGACACTGCACATGTAAAGGCCCTGGGGATGTAGAGCTTCGCATGAATTGAAGAGAATAAGCAGTGAGACTTCAGGGGTCAGAGTTTAAGTGGAAAAGTCTTAGGTCAGGCTACTCAGGACTTTGTGGGAGGTAGTAAGAGGCAGATTCCACTCTAGTGGCTTTCCATTTGTGGAATAAGGACAGTGTCAGCAGGTTGGGTCTGTGAGGGAGGTCCCTGAGGCTGAAATGGGAACTGATGGGATCCTTTTAAGATAAGCTGGCTGGTTCTCTGACTCTTGTGGAAAAAGAATCTTCAGAACATGCCAGTAAATAGAGATGGGCGGGGGGGTATTTTAGGACACATTCAAAAAAAGGGCAGGTGCTCAGAAAAATGAAACAATTACAAAATGGAGTGGGGTAGATTTAAGTGGAGTCTTCTGGATAGGTGACCTAGATGGTGACATTGAGCTGTGCTGTCGCCTCTCCCCATAAGGCTGCTTCTGTGGGCGGTCCCCTCTCCCCATAAGGCTGCTTCTGTGGGCGGAAGAAGCCCATTTCCAGGTGAAAGGACTGGTCTTTCCTGAGGGTGCAGGAAGCCACAATTTGCAAATGAAAATAGCAGGCAATTTACAGGTGAAAAGAATTTCAAGAATTTTTCTTTGAGAGTTTTCTAGAAGGGAAAAAAGGTTTGTCTTCAAGTCTATTGCAATTCACCTTAATTTGAAAGTCTTGATTTCCTAGTTTCCTTTGTGCAGACTTTTTATTTCTTCTATACCATCTCAACAGCTGGGCCATGTCATGCTGAGGTCTTTGGAAAACCACTGGAGAGAGGCATTTGGTCTTCTCCATCTTAGACCCTGAAACTAAATGTGGGGCCAGGATTTCTGTCCAATGTTGCATAGGCTTCCCTGGAAACTTTTAGCAGAAATAAATTAGTTCCTGTTCAGCAGAAACAATGAGAGTGGCAGATGGAACTATGTGTGGAAACTCAGACACCAGGACCATTCTTGAGAGACAACGGTAGAGCTCTTCTAATAAATTCCTTCCTTCCTGCCAGATCCTTATAGCTAGAAAACCAATTTTGCATCCTACATAAATTAGATCACCCAGTAAATTCTCTGTGTAACTGAACAAAGTCTGTACAATGCCCAAACAGACTAGAATGGGAGGAGCTCAAGAGGGGAAGGAAGCCGGGCATGGTGGTGCACGCCTGTAATCCCAGTACTTGGGAGGCTGAGGCAGGAGGATCAATGTGAGTTCGAGACCAGCCTGGGCTACAAAAGTGATCTTAAGGCCAGCCTGAACTGCATAGTGAGACTTTGTCTCAAAAAGA
Source organism: Myocastor coypus (assembly GCA_004027025.1). Lineage (NCBI taxonomy): Eukaryota > Metazoa > Chordata > Mammalia > Rodentia > Myocastoridae > Myocastor > Myocastor coypus. The sequence goes on along the minus strand of PVJA010036252.1, from coordinate 1,537 downwards.
CAAAAAAAAAAAAAAAAAAGAGGGGAAGGAGAACAGGTCACAGTCCTGTTTCCAGTCCAGTAGTGCTGTTGGAAGGGTGGGTTAAGCAGGTGTGATAAGCCAAATTCCTTCCGTTCATGAGTAAGACCTTTAACAACAAATATCTATTGAACACAGGCTGTAAGCCAGGCACACACGGTGTTGTGAACTTGGAAGACTTCCATCTGTACAAACACTTGGTTTTTTAGCTGAGCCTAAGAGAGGTTATGGAATTTGCATTCTACATAAATTACAGCATGATTTCAGCATGACACAGCATGTGCTCTTGTTGAGATGGGATAGAAGAAATACAAAATCTGGCACAAAGGAAACAAGGAAATCAAGACTTTCAAATTAAGGTGAATTGCAATAGACTTGAAGACAAGCCTTTTTTCCCTTCTAGAAAACTCTCAAAAAAATTCTTGAAATTCTTTTCACCTATAAATTACCTGCTATTTTCATTTGCAAATTATGGTTTCCTGCACCCTCAGGAAAGACCCGGTCCTTTTCACCTGGACTCAGGGATTCTGGAGTTTCAGATCTGGCCTTGCCCCCCAGACACTCACAGGGCTGTCTGCACCTTCTCAGCTTCCCCCAGCCTGCCCGCTGCTCCAGGCTGGGGACTAGGCAGGCAGGAGCGGCTATCTCTGGAGGTGCTGATCTACACTGACAGAGTGAAAGCTGAAGCAAAAGATAGACCCAGGGTTGGCAGAGTCAGGCCTATCCCTTTTTCTTTTTTTCCCCTTGGGTGAAAAGGTGACAAAATAGCATGTGTTATAAGGTACATTTAGCCTATTCTGATTTTTATCTCCATACACAAGTCCATTCAGCTAGAAGTTTCTTTCTAGGTACATGTGAGAGATGGGCTACAGAGGAGGAACGTTGGTCCTACACTTGATCTTAGCCAGAGGTCGAGAAGCGATGGAACATTGGTCCTGTCTGTGAGGTAATGTGCTCTGCAAGGCTGAGCATTTGGCTGGAGGGGAGACCAGGGCCACGCAGGCAGACTCCTAGGTACTTTCGCAGATGCAATGATAGAATGGGAGTGGTCAGCAAATTTAATGTCATATGAAAACAAACTATGGCAGCCAGGTACATCGTTGGTGACAGCACTTTGCCCCTGTACTGTACTCTGTGAAAGTCTGCACTCACTGAGGCCAACCTAGCATGTCCAGCAAAGATTCTGGAAGTGCTTTGTTGCAGTGGGTTGAATTATGACCCCAAGAGGAATAGTGATGTCCTAACGCTAGCAACCTATGGATATGACTATATATGGAGAAAGGGTCTCTGCAAATATAACTAAGGATCTTGAGATAAAATTGATAGGTTTTCCGCGGTGTCGCAGCTGGGAAACAGGCAGAAGGAAAAGAGAAAAGGGCTTTATTCTCCTGGAGGACATGGAGAGAATTCGGGAAAGATAAGGAATTCTCTGAATTGGAACAAAGGGAGGCTGAGGCTTTTATGACCATTTACCAGGGGTGGGATTTGAGGAGGATGTTTAGATTTACCTGAGGAGCTG